>CM067366.1:18227247-18284955 GCA_034401795.1 Chaetoderma sp. LZ-2023a | reverse complement strand
GCAAACATAACAGGAGCTCACTGTATCCTATTTTCAGAGAGCTTCAATGCACCATGGACATGTTTGGTCGATTGCAATAATAGTCACAAGGCAACAGTGCCCTTGAGTCCATGCGTATGTACCGTTTGACACCTGTGTCATTAACGAACTGGTGATACCATGGTGTATACAGGCAAGTGTGTTGTTATTTCTACTTGAAGAAACGGAGAAAGAACACGGAATCCCAAAGGAAATCTCGATTCCCCTGATTAATCAGCATTTTCTGTTACATTGTTTTCCACCATATCTGCCTCCAATTTATGGTGGGATATCACGCCTCGTATTGCATGCTGTTTTGACTCACCCTATATAAAACGTTGATCTTGTTTTGACACCTATGAGGACACTTTAAATACAAGACTGTACACGTTAGCGTCGTGAATTCCAAATAGGACATTGTAAATTCGGCAAGCCTTTCGCACCAGCTACCTAGCTTTCTAATGAAAGGATGGGCTGAACAACACCATGCAACAGTGTTATCGGGAAGCGGCATTTACATCTTTATTGTTGAAGAACATTGTACTGAGTTCTCTGCTCGTAATGGTAAAAGGAAAGCAAAATCCATTGCACACATGGACTATAATTCTCTTGAAGAAGAGTCAACATTGCCTCGTCATCAGATCGATGTCGACCGTACTGTGTGAATTAGTGACATCATTTTAAGGCTGCTATTACATATATTCTGTCTCTATTTGTACTTGTATTATACCATTCTCATCGAGTCGCATCAAATATGTGGATGGATGTTGGCACTTCAGGATGTAGAAATAGATTACTATACTGGTGTGTCTAGAGTTTGGCAATCGACATGTGTGAAAACGTTCAATCCAATTTGACAGTGGCATATATTGCTATGATATTGTCTTGTCTCCCTCTGAGACCCTAGTTCTGCATAGCAAAACTAGGCGAAACACCGGCGCTATTGCCTTGGGAAGTGTCAGCATAGGAAGTCTACCATGAGTTATAAGCATGCATTAGCTAACGAAAGCACCATGCCAGTAAATACATATATGGACATGCTCGTACATGGCAACCATTTAAGACATGCGTCCCAAAAGGATATCTGATATAAGGGAACCCTTTGAACATGAAATGTCAGATACGAAATAGCGAAAAGCAGTTACAGGAACAATTTAATGAACGTTATGTTTCGTTGTGTGAATATAATTTGAATTTGAGATGTTGCTGCCTATGTTAGCATCGCGCTCCTGTCATCGACAGGCTACATGCAAACGTGCCTTGCCATTGGAAGTCTGGGTCTCTACTTTTCAATGTAGTAAGTAAACGGATGCAGTACTGGTTAATGACAGCCTTTAATATCTCGTCTCATGAGAGTTTAATGTGAAATGTTGTAATGCGTTTTATGAGACCTGCGTAAATGGGCAGCTGTCTTGATCAGATAGTGGTGTCTTTATTGGCTAACCCTCTCTCGGTGTATAACCTCTCCGATATTAGTATCGTGTAATACATCTCAAGTCAGTAATAGTCGACTTCCTAAAGGCGTAACAATATAACAGTCCAGTATTGGTCCTCAGCCTCATTCGCGTTTTCCTTATTTCTCTATCCCAATCTCGGAACGTAGCTCGGCCTTAGCTATCCTATGATCTGGTGGCCATTGCGTTTTCCCCATTTGGACCAAAGCAATTGTACTTGATAATATCGCGTGGGTTTTTGGCGGATTCTACATTCTGCTCTATTTCGGCTCCATTCAATGTATTCTATCAGAACAACATATATGGTTTAATATATTCTCGGCCGTTCATTTCACGCTGGTTGATATAATATGTCACCATCTGCGGTCGATAACTCGTGTTGAGTATCTAAGTTAAGGTGCTAACTCTAGTCCCGGTTGAAAATCTATAAGGTAGTGACTAATGAATAGTCCGTATTGAAAATCGGGTGTTTCAGTTGTTAATATTGGTCATCGATAGCGTACTTAATCATACGTTAGTTAATCAAGACAGGAAAATGGTACCCTCTCTGGGTAGATGGTCCTTACACTATTCACAACGCAGTAATATGGGATCTTTTCTTTTGACATCATATTATTATTTGAATGAGATCTGTAACTGCATTGTTAACTATAATATCTATGAGATAATCTTAGTCATGTTGCAGCAAATAAGCTAAGTAGCATGTCACACCTAATTAATAATCACACTTATCATATGCACATTTACAGATACTAGACAATAGTTGCCACTGAGACACATTTGCTTGGAATGACAAATGTCTGACAACACAGATTGGCATACCGACAGACAGACAAGTAGAAAGATGTATCCTACTTGCGAGTCTTACGTGAATGTTGAGATTGGAGTTTACTTAATTCCATTTTGGGTTACAAGATAACCCACTCTAAAAATGGCTCTGTGATCCAACGTATTATAATGCATTTGGGATATTTGATAATAGTCTGGCGTTGGAGCTAAGTGCACAATCCGCAACTCATCGATTCGAATACGTCGTTGAAGCAATTCAGGGCATGGAGAGGAGTGGATTTCTTGGTATATTTGGAAAAGTGTGGGTACAACGAGCACCGTGCATATCTGCACAATGTTGTCAGTCTGTTCAGGTTACATTGAGCAAGGACAAGGACTGTAAATCCTTTTATATTACAGCAGTCTGCATATTTCGTGGCATGTCCTTATCTGATTAATACTTTGATGTATGTATTCACTTTATGGTTTATGATTGATTGGTATAAACGAGTAATATGATGCTATTTCCATGAACGAACATCCATATGGATCATCATCCCGATTAAATACTGTCTTAATTCACCTGTCCAGAGTACCCACCCATCATATGACGTCATAATGAACAGCGTGATGTTTACAATGGCATCATAATGAATGACGTCATGCATGGCGTCGATAAGTACGGTCTATGCGTTGTTGTACAAATTGTTTACTTTTAATATTTAATAAATATTATGTTGAATATTTTGAAACTAATTTGACTGGGCACTGTTGCTGTCGTAGGCAGCAACAGCACCCAGTCAAATTAGTTACGACATATTCAACAGCTTCCCTGTATAGTTTTCCGGAAATTGATAGCTAGGGCATTTGGTGATCGATCAATTCCAACACGGCGAGGTGTGGGTGGAGCTTAGCTGGTGATGGGCAGGGCATAGCTAAAAATGGAAGGTCCATTGCCGTTGCTATGGTATTTTCCTGAAAGTGTCTTTAACCCCTCTTGTGTTAACGTAACCCTTTAATTGTCAACCCGGCCAAAATGGCCCCTGTACTGGCCTTGAGAACTGGTAATTTTCCCGCCAAGAGAAGAATATGTTTTTTAAAATGTATCACTAAAATGACTCGCTCCTTAACCGAGGCAGTCATTCAAGTGATACATCTTCAAAAAATACTCTTCTCTTGACTAGGTAATACGAACAAATCTTGTCTTTAACATTACCTCATTAATGGTCAAGCCCTACAAAATGGCATCTGTAAACATGTCACATGCTGTGGTCATGCGGACAGAAAGCTATATGTATAACTCTGTTTTGGGTTGCAAAAATAACATTTTGTATTAATTCTGTTGAAAAAATATTGTCCATTCAAGGGTTAATTGATACGAGTAGCATTTCTAACGCATTGAAGCGATCTTGACACAGGAGGGGTTTCGTGAAAAAGCTGGCCAAACCGGCCTGTGTAGTTGTCGAGAGAAATGGACATTGGGAGGCCAAAAGAATAGGTTTTTTGAAAATTTACCACTGGAATGACTGGCTCGATAACCGGCCCACCCATTTCAGTGATAAAATTAAAAAAAAATTATCTTCTCTTGGCCTGCCAAATAGGCATTCAATAAATAGGTATTTCAAATTTATTGTTCAAATCTAGGCATTAGAGGTTGAAATTATAAAGTATTTAAATAGCAAGGTGAATCGCGAATATATTTTTACTCTTTAGCGCCACCATATTAGAAACGTATCTGATTCGCTTTGATGTAAAGGGTATTTTGTTGAATATGTTGTTAACTATTACCGCAGCATGTTCCTGTCAAATTATTCTCAAAATGTTCAACCCCCTTCTTCTGTAATCACCATGCCATTTATATGCGTAATGTGTTGCCGTCTTCGATATAGTGTGAATGATGGGTGTTGACAGGAATGTCATTGACAATCTACAAATTAATCTGAATCTCTGCTATGATAGAACTTTCCAGTTTACCCACCAATCACATGCGGTCATAAGTGCCTACGTGACGTGCATGCTGACGTCATCATCATTGACTTCATATATGGCGTGGCTAAGTGACAGATTAAGTGTTATTGTATGAATTGGATGTCTTTACTATATACTAAACCTGTTGTTGAATATTTTGAAAGTAATTGGCAGCAACAGCAGCCAGTGGAATTACTTTCAAAATAGTCAACAGCGTACGTGTTTAGTTTTCTTGAAATTGATAGTCAGGGAGTTCATGGATCGATCGATCCCAACACCGGAAGCTCGTGGGTGGGGTATAGCTAAAGTTGTGCGGGGCGTAACTAAACCTAGATTCCTCCATTACATTGCTTGGTGTCCGTCTGGAATACATTAATGAAAACTTATCAACAATGTTATCCAAATGAGGTACAGCAGAGTGTAATGGTAATTAAACTGGCACCGTACAGTGTGTTCGCACCATGGGGAAGTCTAAAAGTGGCTAGCATACCCAATTCATATAATTATATTTGCATCCCGTGAACCAATTACCGTAACGCCCTTTCCAGTGAAGTATGTCTAAGCCACATGCTATGGTTGTGATTAGTGTGTCAACGTCGTAAGAGGATGTTACATTCGTGAATCAATAACAGAAACGCATACAAAGTGAACAGTATACCATAGTTGAAGAGTCACTGGAGTCCGATGTTCTTAGACATGAACATCAAGTTCGATAATTATCGATGCATGACGTTACCAGATAACGCACATAGCTCGCATGAAATTAAGCAAACCCTTGCACCTTTGAATTTGAATAAAGCTACCGATTCAAGGCTATGTAATGCCTATTTCTGTTTAAGTTCTTCCCACTTTATAATTGACTTGAACATCTAAAACCTTACCAGAGTAAACAGATGTATGTATACAGGTATGATGGTGAATATTTCCCAACTAATTTGACTGGGCAGCAACAGATACTTAGATTCAAAATATTCAACATAATGGTTGTAGCAAGTGCACACTCTTGAAAGACCTTCAATTCCTACATGCTTGTTAAGGACATTTCGATTTTCTTGATGAAAATCCGTCATCTTGATAGTGACGTCAGCTAACATCGAAGTATTTGATTATGACGCCATATTCGTAAATGACCGATCTAATTCCTATAGTACACGCGCATATATTAGTAGAAGAACACGTTTAGCACGTTTTGTCGAAGAAATCCAGTTATATGACACAACTCATAGACTAGAGTATGCTTCAACAATTTCAATACATGGCCTGCCTCTATTTCCATTGCAATGGGAATGTCACACCACCGAATGATAGAACGACACAAAGACGTGGAAATGGTAGGAAATGGCCGCAGAACCACGTTTCCCTAAAACATATATTAGATGGAACGTGTATTTTGAAATGCTAATGAACGAAGTTCCCAGACCAACTTATAGAACTGGAATGTGTTTTCAATCCAAGTTAACATCCATGGAGGTGGACCTGTTCGCTCGCTGCGCTGGCAATAATCACACGTTTGAATAATTCAACAAATTACTCTGCTCTACTTATTGGCTGTATCGTGCGTGAGTTATAATTCGGCAACACAGTTTGGTTTTGGCTATGGCATTCCCGGATCGTGCTGTTTGATATAAAATTGTCTATAATATGCATACCATTCCTTACAGGCATAAGTGAAAGTCAGTAATGCATGCATTGAAACCAGTAATTTTCATCTTATTTGAATCAGGTGATGTTTTTAGATTTATTGATGATCTCGCACCCTGTTTCGCTTTGTTTTTTCTCTGTCTCTCTCTCTCTCTCTCTCTCTCTCTCTCTCTCTCTCTATCTCTCTCTCTATCTCTCTCTCTCTCTCTCTCTCTCTCTCTCTCTCTCTCTCTCTCTCTCTCTCTCTCTCTCTCTCTCGTTTTCGCTCTCTCGCTATCGCCCAGATGGGCGGCTTCAGTACAGTATGGCAGCAGTGTTTGTAATACGTCGACTTAACATAATGTTACCTGCTTAACTGTGCCATCTTATGTTAATGTCAGCATGAGTTCCCATTATGCTATTACTGGCATGCTCAGACAAACGTGTGTTTTGGTAACCGTGAGAAGTTCTGCATCAACGAATTGTGATACACTCAGTTATACTTAAATTAAGTGTGCATAGCCCTATTTAGATTCCGTATACAATCACGTGACCAATACAACCAACTACAAGGGCACATAGGCCTACCATCTGCCATATATATGGGTCTGATCGTATCGGCTTCTTCGCTACTAGATAGGTTCATGCGTGTACCTCATTTATCCTAAAATCGCTACTCGAGTGTGACAACTTCATATAATTTATTCTGGAAATTATTTTGTTTGAAACGGTCCGAGTGTTTGTGTCCAGAATTGGCTGGTGAGTTATGTGTTCTGGTTGTGTTGACTGCATCCCACACAGTACGGGCGGGTTGAAACGGACTGACTGGACTCATCACCGTCGAAAAAGGTTGGCATGATAACTCAGTACCGGGGCTTAGTTTTCAAGAGCAGATACAAGAGCGTGAAACATAATGGGATGCAGACGCATTATCAATGGAGCTGTCCAGCTTAAACTATACCCTCCCATCACGTGTCAAGCTCTACACACGCTTCCACCATGTTGAGATCGGTTGATTAATGAACACATTTACTATCAATTTCCAGAAAACTATACAGGTAAGCTATTTTGAAACCAATTTGATTACGTGCGGTTGTAAACATAGTAAGAACACACAATTCGTACAACAACGCTTAGTCCGTCACCGATTATACGACACCAATGATGGCATTGCTTATGACGCCATCCCACACGTTACGTATGTGCTTATGATGCCATATGAGTAATGGATAACATGGAACGTTCCCTTACATCACGAGTTAACTAGCGTCACAATCAGCATCAAGTAAAACTGTGTCTTAATTAAAGTGTTCGAATTGTATGACTTTTGTAGGTTTACAATTTAATAAACATTAAGTTGAATATTTTGTTGCTGTCACGGATTAAAAGACCATTCCTGTATTGCTACCTTAAAATTGGTGTTCTGGTAAGACAAATTACATACATAGATTACAACACACGCAATAGTAAACGCACTTAGATAGAAACAGGCATGGTGTAGCTAGACATTAGTATCTCTATTACCTCAGCACCATTGAAGTGGTACAGAAATTTAACGCGATATTGTCCTATTAGAGGTTTAACATGTTCATTGCCGGTGATTTAGAGCACTGATCTACACGTACGGTAATGCAGTATGAGAAACTATCTGCACCAAGCTACAGCATCAGGGATACACAGATAATGGCAATAAGATGACTTAAATGGTTAGCCACATTTTCAATTGAGTTTGGTGCATGGCATTGTAATCAATGATGGGACCTATGGCTCAATGTAGTCTGCGATAGATATAGTTTCCGTAACTATTCAGTTGCCTGGAATAGTGCAATCTGCAGTGCTAATAGACAGTTAGTACGTTATCATTCAACGGATAACACACGCGCACCTATTTTACATATCAATATACTGTCGGCATATGAATTAATATACAGAATACGAGTATTTCGATGGGAATCCAAATAGTCAGGGTTTGACCACACAGGTGGACTAATATGGTGTATGTGCGCCAAATACTGACGCTAGAGGCAAGCTGTTATGAACATATGAGTACGGTAGTGATGTCTCAGGTTTATTGAGTATTCAACAATTGAAATAGCAGGATTACTAGTACCTTCTTTTTATGGCAAACATTGGGATTTTGGGAAGTCAGATTTCAAACAGTTAATTCATTAGCAACAACATGCGGGATTCACCAGACCTATTGCTACACCAGCGATTCCCTTTCAAAGGAACCAATGGCAACTTTCAGCATTGATTTTCTCATGATCAATATTGTGTTTGATAAAAGAAGCAATTATCTAAATTATTCAAAACTGTCTAGCCAAAGAACCCTCCAGCAGCTACCCATGCCAGTAGTGTACCGATATTCCAGTAGCAAACAGATGCTCAATACAGCGCTTGATTGAATAACACTGTTTGTTATAAAGGATCTATTTCATGTGATAATTATGAGAAAATCTGTGTGTAGAGCGTGAGTTTGTGTCTCGCCTCACTGTGTGGCGTCGGATTTCAAACAGGCATTTACAATGTAACCATTCACTGAATAAATTTGTTCAAAAAATTAAAATATTCATTTATGATTGTCCACATGCAGGCCAAGAGAAGACTATTTGTGAAATGTTACCACTGGAACGACTCGCTTGGTTATGGATGCCCGTAGCCGGACTTGCAGTTGATAATATCATGCTCTCGATTTAATGGCACAGTTATGCACCCCGTACCGATGTGCGGGATGTGAAAGTTCAAACGATAGTAATACACAATGCATCGTCGTCGTCGCCGTCGCCGCCGCCGCCGTCTCCGTGAGGCGTCGCCGCCGCCACCGTTTCCGTCATCGTCGGCTGCGTCGTCGCTGTCATCGTCCTCTTCGTGAGTTTCGCCACACACTGATAAAATGGAAATTCGAAAGCGGTATACAATCAGTAGAATTTACGAATCAGATCCACCAAGAGATTGAAATGATAACCGGTTTAGATGTAGTCTATTATATGTGAATTATACTGCATCAAGACTTACTGAGTCTCGTAATGAAATAACAGTAGCTACACGTGGATTGTAGTGTATGGAAGAACTATTTAGAATCTCATCTACCAGGATGAAACATTCACATAGCTATCTGCTGCTGCAATTAGGGCAAGGTTGATTCAAAATTACCAATTATGGATGCTCCTATTTAATTCCTGTTTTCATTTATCTCAAGATCATAACGCAATACCAGAATGTGTGTCATCAGAGAAATCAGACAACGGCCAAGCAAATAAGTGTTGCTTGGACATTTCCGCATCTTTAATGTTTGTATGCCTACCATAAGCTGCTCAAATAGTATAAATCAAATTTAAAGGCTATTTGTTATAATCTAGATGCTATACATCTTAATGAGGAACACACATTTTGATAACGTATCACATTAAAAAATAATATGTCTACTTCTAGTTTGATTACATATAGTATATCCTATTTCTGAAAGCATGGTTGCGTGCAGATGTATTAGATTGCAGGTAGTATATAGGGTCTGACGATCTCATTTAGCATTAACACATACCCTGGATAATGCAGGTTACTAGGCCGGCACTGGTGCAATGCAGGGCCATAATGACCCAGTATTTTGCTCACAACCGTATCAGTAATCTGCATATATGGGTCGCTTCTGTTTTCAAATTGTGTCTTAGCTAAATGCTCATTCGTGATAGAATTCATCCCGTGTTACTTTACATATGAGGTGCTCTCGTATATATAATAAAGCTAAACTTAAAAACGATGTTTATCTATGGGCATTGGGTCAATCGATGACTCCAATTTGCTATCGTATTCTAATTTTGACAATTTCGAGCTTACTCACATTCACACTGGTGGATATTGATTACGCGGAGATTACTGAGCCAAATAACTAAATTTGTGCTACAGAAAGCGTCGTTTGAGGATCTCTTTACTACGTCTGAAAATCAATGGCACCAAAACGATGATATTATCACATAAGAACAGATATGGAAATGTACGTGTGAACGGAAAATCAGTAATATATTCCCTGCCATTCTCAAACATCTGTAAAGATTATCTCGATGTGTGTACGTTTAGAGTGTGGTTTTGCATTTGGTTATATAATAAAAGGATATTAGTTATACTTAGTTTTTCTTAATTAATGTTAAACTTTAACTGATACAGTAACATGAAGAAGTTGTGATATCAGCTCCTACAGACAGCCTGAGTACTTATTACGTCAGGTTTAGTAGGACCTCCACCCCACCATACGTAATATGCTGCCTTTAGAATAAGAGAGCCATGTTAACCAACTATCATTTAGCTTTGTCGGCATAAGGCTAATTCTACAAGCACACTTAACTGATTCACTGAAGGGGCTCAGATGAGGAGAGAGAGCGCGCACTAGAGAGAGGAGAGAGGGGAGAAAGAGAGAGAGAGAGAGTGAGAGAGAGAGAGAGAGATATAGAGAGAGAGAGAGAGAGAAAGAGAGAGAGAGAGAGAGAGAGAGAGAAGGGAAGGGGGGGGGGAGGGAGGAAGGGAGAGAGGGAGGGAAGGAGAGAGAGAAAGGTAGAGAGAGAGGCGAGAGACAGATAGAGATACACACACACGCACGCGCGTGCGCACGCGCGTACGTACGTACACACACATATGCTCTTTATATCAAATGACACGATCCATGAATGCTATAGCCAAGACAAAGCTTCGTTACCGCATTATAGCGATGAACAATGCAGCGAATAACTAGCGATCATTAATTCTTTGAATTATTCAAACATGAGATAATTGCTCCGCAGCGAGGGAATGGGCCCATAGCGCCTGCCGTGGACGTTGTTGTGTAATTGTGGCATTAATTTGGAGTAAAACCACACTCCGGTTGTACTCGGAAATGTTACATGATCTATTTACATATTAGAGTCCAATAACGCTTATTAGTGTTGTAACAAGTCGGTATGCCACCATAGTCCTTCTCTTGTTCTTCCCCACCCTCTCTAATCATTGACTAATTACAGATTATTACAACTTGCTGTTGTTCATGTTCCGCTACACTATTACTATAGTTGTACATATTCTTATTGATTATTCATTTGTAAATTGTACATTTATCTGTTCAGGTGTGTTATTCCTGATGTGTTCGGGTGAGCTCTTCAAATTCCTGGCTCGTTCTAAGTCTCACTATTTTATAGGCTAGTGTGAGTTTTCCCCTATGGACATGTTTCATGATTGTTCATAATATTCTTCTCATTATTCTTCCATAGTTATTGCTTGGATTAGCTTTGTGATTCAAATTGTAGGTTGATCACATGTTATGTATGTTGTCGAATGTGGTCAATTCGGTGCTTTCATGATCTGCATACATTCTTGTTATGCAATCGTGCTTACCAAAATTGTGTATATAAACTTCATGAAAATTGTCCTCATGGTCAGATAGTTACTGCTGCACCATTGATGATGAACACTGTTGTTCGTGTTCTTGTACTATTGTCGCTATGATGCGAACTTGTTTGATTCTTCATCTTTGATTCTGAAAACTACCTACGGACGTGGCTCAGTTCATACTGGATTTGGTTATGTCATCTCGGACATGACCATGGGAAACTGGTGCTGATTGACCTGGGTCTTACGTGGCATCGGCACATCTACTTCACGTATATGTCGAAGAGGTACATCCACATCACGTCTACGTCGCAGAGGTACATCCATATCGCGTCTACGTCGCAGAGGTACATCCACATCGTGGCTACGTCGTAGAGGTACGTCTATGTCACGTCTACGTTACAGAGGTGAATCTACGTCGCACAGACAGCGTTGGCAAGCATACGATTCAGTACGCCAGTGGACGCCACATCGCATGAGACCAAGTGATATGCTTCAGCCAAGCCAGATATAACTCTATTATTTAATTAACTCATCGTCCATTTATTAATTTTATTTCATCTGTTAAGCATCAAGATTATATTTTTTTGCATGTTAATCACTCTTGTTGTTATTTGTTCGTGGTACAAGTAACGCCCTGGGGTTAGTACGGTCATAACGACCGCCTGTGTATAGGACTGTGTCTTGGGAGGTTGAGCCACCACATACCTTGTTACAAGTGTCCAATTACGCTTTTTATTGTACGGGCACGTGGTAGTAATGCAGCCATTTCATTAGCTAATATCTACATGTGTATACTACATGCATATATTCATATGTCTTTACTGCATATCAGTAAGTTATTCTTACGCCATTCATATGTAGTACATGACATTTTGAATGCACGTTGATCTTAGCGGAAACCCATGGATACCAACATACTTAAACGCGTGTCTTCTTTATTTCAGTTTTTATTTGTATATGTCTTTCTTTCGTTCTTTATTTCTTTCTTTCATTCTTTTCCGTGTTTGACGTTGCAACGTTGAGTACTATCGATGATGCAGAGGGTTGTAATGTTGGCCATGTGCATGTAGAAAATATATGGCAGGAAATAACCAAGAAGGTGCATACTTGAGCACGAATGAACAACTATCAAGTAACGCGTGTGAAGTTATGCAAATGATTGCAAGTTATTGGTTGTAAGCCACTGGTCAAAATTAGCTGAAAGTGCATATAGAGACAATATGCTGTTACTTGGAGCACGCATCACTATGCACGAGTATGTTCATGATAACAGCTCGACGATGATTCAGAAGAAAGAGGGGCTTCTGTCCATACGATGGGATTAGAGTTTGGAAGCCAGATAGTTCCTTTTTCCATGACTTGAATAATAGTGATAGTAACTCACATTCTGTAAGGATTTGAAATCAATGAGATAAGAGACAGTGATCTATGGAGTTGCAGAAAGAGATCTATGTTGTGCGTGTGCAAGTTAGATTTCTCTTATTTTACTGATTTCGTTAGCGACCGTTTGGAGATCAGCGCCGCTGACTGCAGTTATGTTGTAATCAATAACTAGATGGTGATTGCTGCTATGCTTCTCGAGGCTCGAGGCTCCTTGAGCATCCACAGCAATTCGAGCCATGTGTGCATGTTTGAATGCGTGAGTGTGCGCGTGCGAGCATACACGTCAGCACATACACATACATATGCACGTGAGTGTATTTGTGTGGGGTATCCATGTGTTAACGTATACACAGCACATGTAGTCTTTATGTGGCCTCAAATGTCTGCTTTTTCATGTATGGCAAGCACAGCCGCTTGGAGATGATAGAGAGAGAGGGGCATAATACATTATTATGTCTGTTATAATGACTTATGGTTTTGTATCAAGGTTCACATAGCTGACGTCACTATAGTGTACTGTTACTGATGTGCCATATTGATGTATACATGCGGCAGAGCAATAACTGTGTTCATTTTCATGACGGATGTCTTTCAAATCATTATCCAGTGGATGTCTGCTAGCTATATATGCGATTACATTACCACTGCAAATATATTCAAATGCAAGTGCACATGACAATGTATTTAAATACAAATGCAAATGAATTTGTAATTTGGCCACAGACTGGTTGTGGAAGTATTCTCGGCACGTATGGTAAACATGCTTCTATTAATGCTGCAACCGTATCTTAGTATAATAAGTAAACCCGTTGACCAAGGGCCTATTGTGGGTGTCTCCGTCTCTGATATATCAAGATGTTTCTATGATGCACTTCAAAGCTTCACTCTTACCCCGTTGGATCCTGAATTCCTAGGAGTCCAATTTCAAGGTAACTATACATGCAACCTGTTGAATATGCGTAAACCGATGTTTATAGATAGCATGCCATTATATAGTTAATGATACTGAGGTGATATTGTTTGGAAACCGTGTCATCATATAGTTAATTTTACTGCAGTGATGTTTATAGAATGCAACCTATTATATAGTTAACGTTACTGCGAATATGTTGTACAGGTGGCATGCCATCATCGAGTGAATGTTGCTCGGTGATGGTGTATCGTCGGCATGCCATCAGATAGTTACTGTTACTGCGGTGATTTCTGCATAGATAGCGTGCAATCAGATAGTTGATGTTACTGCGCTGATGTTATGTGGTTGGCGTGCCATCAGATAGTTAGTGTTACTGTGATGCCTTTAATGTGACATTGAGTACTAGGATTATTACCGCCTGCAGTCTCTTCCATCCAAATACACCGTAAACAGGGCATTCGCCTTCATGCTATCACCTCATATGTCTCGTTATAGCGTATACTGTTTGCATAGAGCCACTGAGGAAATACATTTCAAAATAGATCATGTACACCAAATGAAGTCATGAATTAGTAGATGAAAACAATTGCTCGATAAGAGTTACTTACCAAGCACCACGTATAGCCGTTTATATACTAGTGCCAGGAATATGAAGAGTGAAAGTCAGGTGAGAATCACATCCTCAATAACGGCCTGTGTACAGTATAGTCTACGGTGTATATCGAGAAATATAGGGATATATTACCCACATCCATTTCGAGCTAAGATTAACCCAGTGTCGATGAGTGCTGGAAGCTCATTTAAACTTTGAAATCTGAACTCTCAGAGCGTGAATTTCAAGATAACTATACGTGTTAGCTAATACACATTTTGCAACTACCTGAAATGGCGCTAAAGGCAGCAAACGCTATGTGCCAACTTGATTTACCATGTTCAACAGAATGTGTTTTATTAAAGCATAATCAACGTTAAACAATTTACACATACGCACATGGCAGCACTTTGCCACCTACCTGATGGACTTACACCATTTCGAAATGACGCCAACTAACACCAGAACTATTTGAGTATGACATCATATACATTATATCGACAGATGGGATCGTTCTTTTGAACAGCTTGAAAATATTATGACGTGGCACTCATACCGGAATAGACCATTCGGATACAGTGATATAGAAACTAGTATGCGACAACCTATCAGCTCTTAACTAAGATAGCGTATATATAATTACAGTTACACCAATATAATGCTATACCCTTCAACAGAATCGTACTCTTAATGTGCGTTACATCTTCTCTGGCATACGGCACAAAGCATGTACAGTCACAGAATATGGATGAATCCAATCAGTCAACGATGCTAGAATGAAGTAAGTCACACGTATGCTGACCTCACCATCTACATTAGAGCATACAAAGATGCATTCCGCATCGTAAACTTGTGTAGTCAATTATTTTTTGTCGTAACAAACATTGTACTATTGTCATGCTCTTTATTGTCAAGATCATATTTTAAAACAATGAACGGCTTTCAAATTTCTTTCCAATTACAAGTGCTAGTGGCGATGGGAACATTTTACATACAAATGTGTGACATATTAAATGGCGATAAATATTAATTTAATAGATGCAGTGAGAGCTCAAGATGAGATACATTATGACATGCTAAAAATAATGATACGCATGAACAGCCTAACTGATCATAATTTGTGAACGTTATTGGTCTGGGCAGTACAAAGCACCGGCTTAGGTTAGATACAAACAAGATAATATAATCGCTTCAGTATAGACGGCGTTATCCTTGGGCAACTGAGCTGCAATAATTCAAGAGCAATGACACCTATGTGACATTAATGAAATGGCAATGTCACACAGGCGTGAGCTGTTAGTAGCACTGCACTCCCATCATTGATGGCTTTTCAAAGTAGACAATGACATCTCCCAGCATAGATTTTCTCCTGGTCAATATTGTGTTTGATAAAGGAAGCACTTAGTTAACTTATCCAGAGCTGTTGAGCCAAACAGTGTACTCCAGACGCCGACAGCTACACACGCGTGTAATATGTCGATACCTCAACGGCAATCAAATGTGCAATTTAGTGCTTGCTTGTAGTCAGATGATTGCTATAGATCCATTTGATGTCATAATTAATAGCAAAAGGATATATCAGGAGTGCCGCCCTGCATGACGTCAATCAACCCGTTTGAACCTATACATATGAATGTGGGAACACGTGTTCAATTTTAAAAAGGCTATAGATGAGATATCTCAAAATGTAATATACAGTGACATGTCCATAAGACGCCCCTCGTGGATCAATATTAGAATTGTAATATGGATTCAAACGGCAACTCGATATCCAAGAAAAGGGATAGTATAAAGTCCATACATATTGAAAATGCAAACACAAACCTGATGGTCCAATTTAATTCTGGTTTGCAGAGGAAATAAAAAGCATTTGCTATATTGTGGTTACTTGCGATTTATCGTTAATTCTGAATAAACTAGCTTTATTATCATGCATATTATTTTGACCATTAACGGTTCTAAATCTAGTATTTTGTATGCTGCCAACGAACTGTCTAGAGGGATATTAGATTGACAGAGGTCTTTCCAAATGAATTGTTTCATGAATCTGGTTTACGGTCATGAATATGCCACACATAACAGTGTATCCATGTGTGCAGCTTAGCATGCAGTACTAAGACACACGACCGTTGCAAATACAGCAATTTTCTAAATGCATTTATGTCAATCAGCAATAATCTAATAGATATTCGGTTTATGACGAATAATGTTATTGTAACTAGCAGTAAGACACACCTGTCAATATAGGTCAACGTTTTCAAAATGATACATTGAAATTGATATTCTATTCATTTATGGTTCCAAGGAATAAAACGGACAGATGGGGTATGGCATAACCACTCCAGTGACATCCATCAATGAGTGTGGTTATGACGCATTCTAACCATGCTATTCCAGCATAATGAGTGCCAGGTTAATAAGGAACCTATGCCCTGCCAGTTGTATACTGAGTGTGATGCTATGACTGCCGCATCCTTCAACAGCTTTTCAGACATGTAACATGAGAAGTACTGAATCTGAGAAGTATAATATTAAACAAATACGCTCGCACTGGCGATCTCGGTTGCATCTACCAATGCCCATGGATATATCACCATCTAAAGTCAATTAGCAGCTGTTTTCAGGTTCATGATCAAGTTCTCTTTCCGGATGAGATTAACTCTATGGCGTCGTATGTTTGTCAAGCTGGTTGCCTATCTTTTTCACACACATTGTATGAGAGTTAACCACAGGCATGACGCCACAGGGAATTCTTACACCAAACCACCGAAGCCAGTTATCTTACAACAATAGCGTTGTGTCGCATGTATGCCAATCCATGCAATCAGATTAATGATTAAAAACTATGTGTGAAGAATATGAAAAGGATATATGTATACATAATCTCTGACTTAGTGCCACCTTCCATATACTATGCCAAGCATCACTATTAATCGCATGAGTTACAATAAGTTAATGTATTTGCCTCACTCGTTGTCATGGAAGGAACACACAACTTCATTCCACTAGCCACCAAACTTCCAAACACAACAATCTTAGTATTAGTATGGCTTTGCGCCAAATAACGCCATCCTAAATAATTTATGAGTGTATACCAAAGTTGTTATTAAAAATCATTGCTCTATATGCATACACTAATTCCTCACTATTTAAGCATGACATGCTTATGCTACGATTGTGTCTGTGTTAGTGGTTCCAGATAGTCAGCTTTCCTTTAAGATTGTGTAACAGTCGTACGTGTGAGATTATTAGTTGGGTAGCATGAGTATGTAATAAAATGTCCATCAGCCATCAGCAACAGCTGAAGCAAGTGTGTGTGTAGTTCCATGATCGAGTGAAAAGTGATCCAAGAGGTAATGCGTAGTAGGTGGCTTCCATAGCAAATCATATTTCTAGTCATGGATAATGGTGGTATTTAAAAGTAAGACGGGAAACACAACGTTTCTGCCAAGCCTGGCTTCTCGAAAACCATACACTGGCTCGAAATACTGTGAAATGGCAATACAGGCCCTACTGTGTACTAGAAATGTCCTAGTCTGACACAATATTCTTAAAACTGCATCATTTCTCAACAAATCAATTCCCTATGTATTTCGTACTGGATAATGGTAAATGCGACAGGATTCTTAGCACTCAATGTGATCTGGGAAAATTGTAGCAGGAGTCGCTTTTCAAATATCGCTCCCACTTTTCCGAGGTCCTTTTCTTTGCATAGGAAAACGAATTTCTCAGAAACCATAAAATATATCTAAAGTATGTTGAAAAGGATCGCGGGTCATAGAATTGTCCAAAGTTCGACTGTCATTGCCTCGCACATGTGTCATTTACCAGCATATACATTTTCATACATTTCCCACGGGATGTATTGTTTGTGATATATAACAATTGTTGAGAAATTGCGCTATAGTAAACGAAACTGTGGTTCAACATATGCTAGACTTATGTTAAGCATCAGCTCGATCTGCAAAAGAACTCGAGGAGCTCTCGTTGTATGAATATCACTCCCATACCTTTCTGATGGATCACTGTTTAGGCATAGAAAATAGATCGAAACCACATACCAAACCCAAATCTGGTAGAAACCGAAACACTGGCCGTTTACTGTATTAGATGTCTCAGATGATGATTGTGTGGAGATGTTAGTCTCAAGACTGTGCCATTTATCATAACATCAATGCCCCATACGTTTGCTATGATAGGATTTGTTTTGAGACAAATCTTAAAAACGCTCATGAAGCACAGACAATTTGGTGATGTCAGATGAGAGACAAGAGATGCCAGAAGGGTGTTAAGTCTCAATTTGATCGTGCGGGAACCCCCAGGACCAGTCGTTCTTTGAATATCACGACCATACATTTACAACGGAAATTGTGTTGAATTTTAACACATGTCATATGATGTACTAGAAGTGTCCCGAGTTTGTGGATATTGGTCTTAAAAACTCAACGAATCAATTTCCAATACATGTCCTATGGAAGTTCTTGTTTCTGATACAAATCTATAAAAAAAAAACCGCTTTTGAGTATCAAAAACATTTGTTGGTTTCGGACGTGGGCCAAAAGATGCTAGACTGATCTTAGGCTTAACACATCTAGAAGCTGTCACATTCTGAATACAGGGCGACCATCCCTTTGGAGTTATGCAAGCATGCAGATTTTGCAACAGACTTCCATATTTCCGTACATCCTGTTAAATATCGAGCTCTTTTTGGTGATTTAGCAATATTCATTAAATAATTAATGTCACCAGTTTCCATTCAATATAGTGCGATTTCATCCATATTCAAGCCGACCCACTTAGCCATATGCTTTATTTACATATAATTATAATAATACTAACTGACAAGTTATAGTTTACATTGATGAGTTCTATGGATTTCTGCATATGCACATATGCGAACACTGGGAACTCGATGCTTGCCGGAAAAGGGTAAACCACGCTCTGTCACGCTCATCCAAACTTATTTTCTGGACAAAACACATGGCAAGCTGGCCATATCCTGCGGAGCTTTTATAGCTACTGGAAAAAACAGTTTTCTTGGAAACCTGCACTGAATCCAAATTCCTTGTAAAACCGACACAAGTCCTATGGTGTATTAGATGATTTTGGAGAGGATAGTATGAAAGTTGTTATCAGCAAACCGATTTGCATTACATTTTCTATGGAATGATCTAGTTTTGGCACAACGAAATGTTTTTTGGGTAAAACATTATTTTTGGGTTAAAGGATGCTAGAATGTTCTTAATGTTCAAGAGGATCAGATAACAACTCTAGGCGCAGTCGCTGTGTGAATATGAGTTCCAAGCATTTTCTAGGGAACGGAATTCTCAGAAACGATTGACCACATCCAAATTATCTTGAATTTGCTTGCGATACAAATGTTAAAAAAAGGTCTTGGAACAAAACCGGTTTTGGAGGTGGGTGTGGGCTAACAGATGAGAGAACAAGTTTCAACGTCATCTTCATAAGGACGTGCTTGTCCGAATATCATTTGGTTTCATTTCCTCTGGGACTGTTGGGTGGGGTGGGGGGCGGTTTAGGGCAATACAGTGAATTTCTCAGAAATCATAGACTGAATCCAAATTCTGTGAAGGGGAAATGCAGATATCATAACGTACTAGACCTGCCTGTCTGAAAGCTGTGTCGTCTATCAGAAAATCAATTTCCCATACATTTACTATTGACGAATTTGATACAAAATTTTAGAAAATTAAGCTATGTCTTAACACGGTCTGCCTAAAAAGGTTAGGGGCAGTTGCTGTCTAAATATCAGTCTTATACATTTCCTATGGAAGTGTTTTTGGGCATGGAAAACAGAGGTCTCGGAAACCATGCACTTGATACATAAAGTATGAACCACCCGCACAGGACTTATCGTGTACAAAAGGTGTCCTGAGTCTGGAGATGATAGTATTACAACCGCATCATTTATGAACAATTCAAAATCACATACACGTCTTATGCTATCTATGGTTTCTAATAACAATTACGAAAGAACACTCTTGGAAAACACCTTTTACTTTGCTCAGATGTAAGTCCAATCATGCTAGAAGGCTGCCAATTTTCAATAGCATCTGGACTCTCTACGAGGAGTTGCTATCCGAATATCGCTCCAATACATTTCCCATAGAACTTTTTTGGAAAACGGCATGTAATGACCGAAGCGTTAATGTGTTTGCTGAAGATTTCATTTTATAATTCAGTAGTAGTATAGGGTATCTACTTATCTGCAAAGTTGAGCATTCAGAAATATGAATTGTAATAATGACAATAAATTGTGCGTAAGCGTTATTTTCTCAAAAACTGGTCAATTCACTGAAAGTTAATGTTGGGAGGTCCGATATAGTTTGACTCATTGTATGATCCTGTCAAAGCTATCGTACGCCGATAGACCCAACATATTATGCTAAGAGCAATGCTCTGAATTCTGATTATAAGAGCCGCTCTGCAAACATGCATCAAGTTGTGAAGTCAAAATTCCTTTCATATACCAGCCCAGCCAGGTCATACATTTTCGTCGAGCCATGATTCGATAGTTTGCAGCATCCAACCGCTAATTCACATACCAAGACTGGCAATGAGTGCTGCCTATAGTATCAACATTCTAGCAACTTGTTCTCAAAATAATCTAGCAGAGAATACAGGTGTCGTCAGCTAAAATTGTGATACATATTTGACTGAAAATCGTTGTTGGAACAGTTTCAATGGAATTGTTCTCAAAATAGTCAGCAATGTAGCAACACTTGCTGAAGATATGTTGAGCAATTTGATTGATAGGTGTTGTTGACAAGACAAGATTGCAGACAGGCACTTAGCTGGCGAACTCTGAGCATTTTCGCTATGCTAATGTGGGTATCAACAGACAACAGCAACAGCCTTTAGGCGTCACAGTCCGAGTATCGCTCCCACACAGCTCCTAGAGAAATGCAGATTCCTCAGAAACCACACATCCAATCCAAAAATCTAAGAGCACATGGGTCCTAACCAGTGGCGTCTTGCCCTGTAGTGGGGCTTAGAATACACCTTCCATATCCTCTGCGTGTCGTAAGAGGCGACTAAGGGAGGTAAGGATGAGGTAACCCTGACAGAAACCACGAGTGCTGAAGACGGAGGTTCCAAGCCGCACGGCGAACTCTACTAAGCCATGGATCCACGCACTTAACGCTTATGATCATCTCGATAGTCACTTATGACTGGCGGAATGATCAGCGAACGAAAAGAAGAAGAAGAAAGAGTGGCGTCATAGACATGTCGCCAGCTCAGCGATCATATCCCGAAAACTGTACGAGGGGAATCGCTTCAACAAATCTGATGAAGAATAAAAATAAGACGAATAATAAAAATAATAATAATAATAATAATAATAATAATAATAATTAATTAAACAATATATTGTTAGAACAATTGC
Source organism: Chaetoderma sp. LZ-2023a (assembly GCA_034401795.1). Taxonomy (NCBI): domain Eukaryota; kingdom Metazoa; phylum Mollusca; class Caudofoveata; order Chaetodermatida; family Chaetodermatidae; genus Chaetoderma; species Chaetoderma sp. LZ-2023a. The sequence continues at coordinate 18,263,476 of CM067366.1, read as the reverse complement.
CTGTGTCCACACAGACCACTACTAATACTACTACTACTACTACTACTACTACTACTACTACTACTACTACTACTACTACTACTACTACTACTACTACTACTACTACTACTACTACTACTACTACTACTACCACTACCGCTGCCGCTGCTGTTGCTGCCGCTGCCGCTGCTACTGCTACTACTACTACTACTACTACTACTACTACTACTACTACTACTACTACTACTACTACTACTACTACTACTACTACTACTACTACTACTACTACTACTACTACTAATACTACTACTGCTACTACTACTACCATTGCTACTACTACCACTACGACTACTACTACTCTGCTACTCGTGCTACTACTACTACTACTACTACTACTACTACTACTACTACTACTACTACTACTACTACTACCAATAATAATAATAATAAAGAACGAACATGTGTTAGAACAATAGTACTTTGTACAAACAGACTGCCAATTCTAGACTATTGGGCACGTTAATAGAAGAATAAAAATCAGACGAATACTAATACTAATACATATAATTATAATAATACTAACTGACAAGTTATAGTTTACATTGATGAGTTCTATGGATTTCTGCATATGCACATATGCGAACACTGGGAACTCGATGCTTGCCGGAAAAGGGTAAACCACGCTCTGTCACGCTCGTCCAAACTTATTTTCTGGACAAAACACATGGCAAGCTGGCCATATCCTGCGGAGCTTTTATAGCTACTGGAAAAAACAGTTTTCTTGGAAACTTAACAATAATAATAATAATAACAATAATAATAATAATAATAATAATAATAATAATAATAATAATAATAATAATAATAATAATACATTAACAAATATATTGATAGAACAATTGCCGTGTCCACACAGACTACTACTACTACTACTACTACTACTACTACTACTACTACTACTACTACTACTGCTACTCTTGCTGCTGCTGCTGCTGCTGCTGCTACTACTACTACTACTACTACTTCTACCACAACTACTACTACTAATACTACTACTACTACTACTACTACTACAACTACTACTACTACTACTACTACTACTACTACTAATAATAATAATAATAATAATAATAAAGTACGATAGTACTTTGTACAAACAGACTGCCAATTCTAGACTATCGGGCACGCTAATAGAGTGTATAATTTGAAACTGTGCCCATCTAAACTAGCAGAGTAAAATGATATATGCAAACACACGCCTGTATAGCAAACGAAATTCTACCTGATATCTTAGGTTAATCTGGATTCATTAATAAAGATACCAGCGGTATGTATGCATACACCTTTTAGTGACGAGTGTATAAACTAATTAATCAATAGCTAATCATACTTTCATGGCCGTTGAAACACCTGTTTATGTGTAAGTTGATCTGGATAGATAACTGTTTGCACACACGTGTAGTTCATATCTTTATTATTCAATGGTTTGATCGCAATTGCCAGTCAGGCATCGTCGATAGTTTAACGTTACATATTGGCGCCGACGATAATGGATTGAGACTTGCATAATTCGGACCTCTGTTATATATCGCGCTTAGAGACATGTCTGTAAAATCATGTTTATGGGCAGAGGATGCAAAAACAGCTGCACCCACTTAATAATGTCCTTAATGAACATAGACACCCGGGACCACGAATATGCAGCGACAGCACATATTGCAGTGCAGTAATGGAAACGGATCGATTATAGCCCGAGGTGATAACCGACGACAGTGGAATTTGATGAACACCATATCACTGGCTCAGATCTGTGATTAACACTTCGCTGTGTAGAGAAAATAGCCGACCAGATCAAAGCACTATGCTGATGCTACACACGACTATTAAAACGGGTACACACCAGATGTACCTGGGCATTGATCTACCCGCATGTATGTATGCGTGCGTGCGTGCGTGCGTGCGTGCGTGCGTGCGTGCGTGCGTGCGTGCGTGCGTGCGTGCGTGCGTGCGTGCGTGCGTGCGTGCGTGCGTGCGTGCGTGCGTGCGTGCGTGCGTGCGTGCGTGCGTGCGTGCGTGCGTGCGTGCGTGCGTGCGTGCGTGCGTGCGTGCGTGCGTGCGTGCGTGCGTGCGTGCGTGCGTGCGTGCGTGCGTGCGTGCGTGCGTGCGTGCGTGCGTGCGTGCGTGCGTGCGTGCGTGCGTGCGTGCGTGCGTGCGTGCGTGCGTGCGTGCGTGCGTGCGTGCGTGCGTGCGCGCGTGCGTGCGCAAGTGTGTGTGCAAATGTGTGTGTAGTGCGTGTATGTGTGTGTGTGTGTGTGTGTGTGTGTGTGTGTGTGTGTGTGTGTGTGTGTGTGTGTGCGCGCTTTAGCGCGTACGTGTGTGCGTCTATGCCTATGTGTGTGCGCACTTGTGTGAGGTTGTGCCTGTTTGCGTATGCACGCGCACGTTTAGACGTGCGTACGTTTATTGGTGTGCTTTATTCATGTGCTTATCGGTACAGAGTACATGTAATATAACGCCATCAACAATATTTAATATCCAAAGTAGATTCTCCAAGGTAAGGAAAATCTCTACATTTTTATGATATGGCAGGCACCAGTGCCTCAGGTGATATGGAGAGGAATATAATACAGTACTCTCTCTCTCTCTCTCTCTCTCTCTCTCTCTGTGATAGCGGCTTATGATTTGATCACAATGCTCACCTAAGTCGGTCACTGATGTTTCATAGTGATATGTGTATGTATGTGTGAATACTGTATTCTCCGGCTGTAGTAGTAGATACATAATACAGTTGCAATCAGTCCTTCTTCGCTTTTGCCAACTGTGTCTTGTCCTAAGCCGAAATTCTTAGCATCCTCATGCCCATGTTTCGCTTGAGTGTACCGAGTCCTGCTTTCTTAAGGTCACCTCGTAGCACACTTAGCAGATTTATGTAATGACGTCCTCTCCTGGCTTTGTATTTGCTGGCTCCGAGCAGAGAGAATTTCAAGGCTCTCTGTGCTGGTGTCTCTTCTGGCATCCTTAGCACATGGCCAAACATGGACCATCTTTGCTGGCGGACTTGTACAGACAGCGCCGACGTATTACACATCTTGTATAGTACATCGTTGGAAATTATGCTGGACACCGATGGTGTGTAGGGTTTGCGGTGTCAGGCATCGAGTTGGTCTAGTGCTGCCTATAGTGATATGTGTCAGAATAGTAATGGACCTTTCCAAGTTATCTAAGCCTCGCCTATATATATCTAAGCTCCACCCCCACTTCGCCACGTTGGGATCGATAGATCCCCAAATGCCCTGAACACTATGCACGTAAGCTGTTAAATATTGTGTAACTAATGTGACTGGGTGCGGTTGCTGCCTAAATAGTAGGCGTACAATTCGTACAACAGCGCATATTCCGTCTTGAATTATGCATTCGTAGCTTACCTATCTACGTCATTCATGACGGTATAATGGCGTAATTGATTACAATGTCATTCTACACGGCACGAAGTTGATTATGGCGTCGTATGATGGATGGGTACAGTGGAAATGTCCAGTGTGACAGTCTTCATGACGAATAGCGCACACGTGATTATGAAGCGGAAATAATTTGCAATGTCCAAATAGAACCATTTACAATGCCATAAATGCATTCAAATCCATTTGCACTTCGCTTCAATTTAAAGGATATCTAACCTCGTCTCTTGATAGCTATTCGGGTGATCTTAATATGCCATACGTAAACAATGCAGGTAATTTTAAGCTTTTTATCATGCGCTGGAGAAATACATTCAGACTTTAGTAGTCAAATTTTGGTACATCCCTGCACCATATGAAAGCTGGCATGGTTTACTTGTCACCAATCAGAACAAACATAGTGCTTCTGCCTAGGTATATGCGGCCATTCCTAGATGTGCTATCTTAAGTTTGACAATGTGGCGTAAAAGCATCCGTACGGGTAAGCGTTTGAATATTTTGGAACTAATTTGACTGGAGTTGCTGCTGCCTTAGCATCAACTCCCAGTAAAATTAGTTCTAAAATAGTCAACAAGATTAGTATTAAATAATAAAGAACGTAATGCATTGGCACTTACATGACATCGTACTCTAGAGACTGAGGAGACAAAATGCCGGCGATCACTGTTCAAAATGTACACGATATTACAAAGCAGATACTTGTGATACAGATACATGAATGTGACATGATATGAAGGATCTGGAATCTATATACCATAATCTATCGGTGCAATACAACATTTGAGATGAGATGAGCTTAGCATCCTTTCAATCTGATGTGATAACCATGCATGGACTGCGTTTTAGAGTTCAGTGATTCACGTGGAATACGACATCTAGTTTATGTATGTATTCACTCCATGGCTATCTTTCTAGATGTAATTTCATTGCTCTATATAGGAATGCCGCTTTGGAGTCTATAGAAGTATATGTGTTCCAACGACTACGCCTCGCCACATTCTCTTAGTCCCCGCATATTTGAAGCATCTGTATCTATTTTGATGTGCTCGTTACATTGCGAATCAAATATTCCAGAGCATACTTTCTTATTATGTTCATGTATATAGTGTTTGGTTTTCTATTTGTTATATTCACAATGCGCATTAACATTGAAATGTGGAACGCGCGCACAGGTCAGTATGTGAGCTGCACTTTGAACAGTCTCGAATTTGGTGTTTTTTCACCAATAGTTTCATAAGTGGGTGATTTTGTTTGTTTTCTTACTACAAATTCAATATCAAATCGATTCTTGCGCATAATGCATTGTTCGATCCATCATGATGAGCCGTATTTTCTAATGCACAGAAGACATTCATCGAGGATGATAAGAAACACATTTAGAATTGTAACTACCTTGCCTAAATTAGATTAATAGAATATGCTGTCAAAGGAGACCATTTATAGGACATACTCGTGCAGTTCTGTCGGTGTGCATGCTTCAGGAGCGAGCTTTCTAGCAACATTCCATTTCCTGATCATGTATGCTCGTTCCCTACTATACAGTGATGTTAGTGAATCCCCGTCGTTTAACAATGTGACCCTGCTAATGCAGTTTACTAGACCAGTGCTGGTCCAGTACTGTGACAATACGTCAATGTATTGCCCAAGTAGTGGCACAGTAGGATGCGTTACAAGGGGAGCAGTGTGTGTACTCACATTGCCATCTCAAAATACGCCAAGGGTATGTATCTGTAATTATTTTAGGAACGTACTGTCTATGGTTGTGACTTATTTGGAGATATAACCGTGATCAACGTAATGGTCACTATTCTACCGCTGTCCAGCTCCTGGGGAATAAGTACTCGCTGATGGTCACATGACGTACGGGATAATCACACATGCTCATGTCCGGAAGCTGATCAGAAGCCAGTAACATCCCGTGCCAACTTACTCTTAGATAGGACTATATACACATACTATAACTAAGACGGCGATTATTTCAAAGTCGCTGATCCAGCCTTTCTCAAGCACATGTTTTCTTCTTGGGAGCTGTTGCCTGTAGTGGCAGCAGTAGCGGCTATTAGTGGTGACAGTGCCAATTATTCTACTGGAATATCATTGTTAAAATGGTTAATACGTACACCTATGGATGAATTTCACTGAACCGCTTATACCATACATATTCTGTTTGCTGTAACACGTTCATCACTGAAGTCACAGACGTTTACTTTCGCTTACAGGTAATGTGTTGAACAGTTTAAATCGAATTTAACAGTGGGAGCACGCCCACACACGCGCGCGCGCAGACGCATACACACACACGCACGCACGCACGCACGCACGCACGCACACACACACGCACGCTGGCACGCATACACACACAAACGCACGCACACATACACACAGACGCACGTACGCACACACGCACTTGCACGCAAACATCCATGACCCAATGCACTCACGCACCAACGCATACACACACGCACACACGCACGCCCAAATACAGGCATACACGGACGCACCCACGCACGCCCGCAACATAGATGGATCGAATGGCTTGGGCAATGGATGTGAAGTCAGCCCGGGCTGCAATCAGCAGCTGGTTATTGATTGGAAAATAACGGCAGTCAGTTTCATTAATCTTCGAAAAGTCGGTTACGAAGCTATGTGTAACGTGAAAGTCAGTAGGGCGATGGGCAATTAAGAGAAATCTTGCGCACGGAAAACATAGATCTTTTTCTGCAATCTCATAGATCACTGTCTCGTATCTCATTGATTTCTACGGAGCCGTGGAGTAATAGTGAAATTATTTCACACGCGGTAAGGATTTGAAATCTACGGAGCCGTGGAGGTGCCATGTGCGACTTTTTTTTTATTTCGTTCCTTCGAAATACTATTTATAATTTCTTTCCTTCGAAATATTATTCTGTTCCCTCGAAATAATATTTCGTTCCCTCGAAATATTATTTCGTTCCCTGGAAATATTATTTCGTTCCCACGAAATAATATTTCGTTCCTTCGAAATAAAGTCGCACATGGCACATCCACGCCTCCGTAGATTTCAAATCCTTACCGCGTGTGAAATAATTTCGCTATTATTCAACTTGTCATGGGAGAATTAAGACCGTTCCACTTTATCAACCCATCCGATGACGTCATAATCAACTAGAATGGCATCGTAATGAATCACGCCGATAAGTACGTCACGAACGCGTGTCTATACTTTGATTTACGCGTTCGTGCGTGTGTGCGTGCGGTGTGCGTGTGTGCGCCCATAAGTCCGCTGTGCGGTTACTATCGATTTAACCCTTTCAATGATAGATCCCTGAATACAGATCCTATGCAATGGAAGAATACTGTTTTAGTCATGCCGCGCCCATCTCTAGTTAAGCTCCACGCACGCGTTTCCCGTGTTTGGATCGATTGATAACTGTACTCTCTGAATCTCAATTTTCAGAAAGCTATACAGCATAAGCTGTAGAATATCTCAAAAGTAATTTGACTGGGTGCTGTTGTTGCCTATGGCAGCAATAGCGCCCTGTCAAATTAGTTTCAAGATATTCAACAGCATGTGTATTAAATGCAAAAACAGTTCGTACACCTACACTTGGTCAGTCATCAAGTAAGCGTTCCTGACGAACTTAGCTTCGTCATCCATTGCGCAATTGATTATGGCGTCATCATATAGGCCGCGTTGGTGATTATGACGTCAGGTGATTGCTGGAAAACCTAGATTCATCCATTGTCTTGAAATTGATCTGCATGAACTTATCAGTGAAATGGATACTTTACAATGCCTATTTGAAATTACAAATTAATGATAAACCATAAGGGGACTCCGTACCTGAGGTGTAACCAGGCAAGATCCATAGATCAGCGTTGATTGCATATATCGGATGCATATCACTAGGATATCATTATGTGCTACATCATTTGCCATACACATATCTTCTGGTGTACGTGGGGAGATTCTAGCACAGTGAACACTTGACACAGATCACGAATATATGGATCATTACTCCTGTAAAACTGAACTTCAAAAGGCTATAAGGGCTAGACGTTGGAGATTGACTAGAGATTATAAGTGTTTGATTATTGCACAGCCACTAGTAATGTATAGCAAACTGTCTATCTGGGATTAGCAGGGCGGCCGTCTCTCCGGATTTATAAAAAGAAATGCCAGTTTTTAATAGGGCTTTGGATTTCCGGACATCTTGTCAATGGACCTTTCCAGTTTTAGCTATGCCCGCTCATCACTATCTAAGCCCTTACCCCCCCCCCCCCCCCACCCAACACATCGTCGTGTTGGGATTGACCGATTACAGCGCCCAATCAAGTGAGTTGCAACATTTTCACCATGATATTTATTAAATAGTAAAGACATACAATTCGTACAGCAACGCATAGTCCATCTTCAACTATGCGTTTGCGATGCACTTATCTACATCATTCATGGCGCCATGCTGGCGTCATTGGTTCATTATCTGGATTTTCTTCATCAAAATGTATTTTTGCAATGTTTATTTATATGTATGTGCTTCTGTGCTATATCTATTTGTTGAATATGAAATGTTACCAGATTTCGTTTTACTCAGTGTAATTTCGACACCGGTTAAGTCCACCCAATTAGTAGGAAAAGTCATATGATGTAGCTATTCCATATTATGATGCACTATGAAAATAAGAAACATATTTAGTGCTTATAAATACACATGTTTATGCTTTTTGTAATTTGTAATAGAAAAGGTATAGCTTACATTGCTGTTTTGTATGCTCACATATGCAGACACAGTAAGATATGTAAGCCTGAATAAAACAGTCTCCATTGGTCACGAAAACTAAATATTTGTAAATTGAATGCCCATTTGCAGTTTAAGAGAAGACCATTGTTGAAGATTCATCATTGAAATGACTGGTGCGTTCATCGAGTCAATCCGCTGTTAAATTGTCAAAAATCAATATACTCGATGTTCAATTTACTAATATTTTGTTTTCTTGACAAATGGATACTGCGTTTGTGCAGGCTTCGCTATGAAATGGTTAAACCAGTATTCATATAATTTGGAACAGCACATCTATTATTCTGCTAGCAGCTTAATTTCAAAATATTGAACAGCAAATCTATGAAATTGTAATTTCACCAAAAACTTGTTGAATTTCGCACCGGAGCAACGCCATTTTGATTGTAATATCAGCTAACACGTGCCATAGTTGATTATGACGCGGCAAATCAAATGCCTCATATGGCCCAAAGTGCCCATAATTTAGTGTCCTTGCCTTTCCTTGGATTCAAGCTCGGCCGTCATTATCACCGTGCCGACGTGGCTGCGTCCATTCCCCATCCACATTTGTTAAGCTCTGGGGGACATTTAACATCTATTGGACTGGCATAAAATGATGTTTATGATGATGGTATAGACACCTTTATGTCTGCTGAATCGGATATATTTAGTGTTCAGTTCGTGCTTGTACACTTCAGTGTTAATGACGCATAGAGACACGCGCATACACGGACGCATATGCATCAAGAACGCGCACATGAACGTACATATACGCTTGGCAATAGTCACGCCCTAACACGCACACGCCGACACGACTACGGAATCCTCTGAATGGTGGACACGCCCGGTGACACGTGACAAACTGGAACGGACATGTCACGAGCCTTACAGCAATAAATGGACAAATATATGCATAGACTATTAATCGACACGCCCACAATAGAACAATCAGTTATTAGTCGAAATGGCACGAGCAGAGGATAACTCCTGTTATTTAATGTAACATTGTTGTAATATGCTGGTATACGATTGTATTATACACGTTAATTAGCATTAGTCAAATTAGTTAATTATAATCTTAGGCCGCATTCAGGCGCATACATGAGGCCCGCCATCACTTAATACGCACAGATTTGTTGACTTAACGACAGCATCAAATTTAAGAGTGGACGAATGTTGACGACGGTCAACGGGCAGTCAGACAGTTAGTTAGACAAGGAGTTAGTTAGGCCCAATTTATAATCGAACTTCTCTTGTGCCGTACCAGCTAAATCTGCCTGAAAATTACGTAGTCCACTATATAAATCAACCAGTTGTCATTAGCGCGGCGCGAGAGAAAGTTCGACATATAAAACGGGCCTTAGTAGTAGTAGTAGTAGTAGTATTAGTAGTAGTAGTAGTAGTAGTAGTAGTAGTAGTAGTAGTAGTAGTAGTAGTAGTAGTAGTAGTAGTAAGGTAGTAGTAGAAGTAGTAGTAGTAGTAGTAGTAGTAGTAGTAGTAGTAGTAGTAGTAGTAGTAGTAGTAGTAGTAGTAGTAGTAGTAGTAGTAGTAGTAGTGGTGGTGGTAGTAGTAGTGTTTAACATTAGTTCCATGAACCTTGCCAGTGACGAGCCATTGGCACTCGGATAATATCTCAGTGTATCATCTGGAATGTCATTATCACCGTGTTCAATGCTCGCCCTGAGGGGGTTTCAAACGAAGGCAGTACTGCAGGAACATCACTCTAGAACTCTACCACCAGTACTCCATCATGAGGACAAGGCTAGCTTTCAGCTACTCGTCTCACAACCACACGAATGGCTTGGAACTGACGGTATACGGTCCAAATGGTTTACCTCCCTTTCTCTCTCTCTAATCTGCCCCTCGATATCATTATGCATTCGCATATGTGCATGCCTCTTATTGTCAAGCAATAGTTATATCGAGCAAGTGGAACATATACACTCTAAAGTATTCTCTTTGAGAACCAGCGTGTTGGATGTCAGATATGCTCATCAATTTCAACACTCGATCGCTCGGCAGAAAACTTGTAGCGAGTGTAGGCCTGTCCATAGCAATTTCGTGATCTATGGTCTTAAAAGATTTGATTAGGTGACCTAATTAAACTAAGACTATACAATAGTTTTACCTAAACAGACTGTCAAGTATGCTAGATAAAAGTGATGAGAATACGAAAATTCAAGACATAGAGACAGCCTGATGAACTTTTAAACATGGGGCTCCCAGAGGTACCACACAGACTCATAGGTCCACAGAGGTATCCCCGCAAGGGAGGCTCCCATACGCGAGACTTAGCTAAGTAACTTAATATAAGCTATTATACCTCTAAGCTGAAAGGAAAGAAAATTATCTTTGTAGTGACGAAAAACCTTGTGCCTCATGCGGGCACTACTCCTAGTGCTAGTTTGGGTGAGAAGTATTATCCTCGCGTGGACCATCATCGCTGAATCCTTGCGAGAGGCAAGTGCCTCGCGCGGGCCTCCGTCATGGGAAAATGTCGCCACTGCTTAAAGCGGGAGAAGAGTAGTAGTAAAAAAGGTGGGCCCACTCTAATATTTAATCAAAATGCTGGAAGGAAAAGACCATATCTAGTGAGATTATGACTATAAGGTTGCGTACTGTTTTACATGAAGACGGGATGAACGATTCCCGAAGGATTCCCACGTCACCATCTTATGTAATTCTCAGAATGCTGAATTAGTAGTTCCCGCTTTTATTTATGCGAGCCTTCTTCTATGCTTACCCTAACATTTAGTTTTTAGGGACAAGAATTATTTCTACCAAGCCTTTAGATACAGCTGTCATTGAGAACAGATGCCCTAACACATCAATACTGAAGACAGCGTGCAACCATGTCACTTAGCAAGATCTCCGAACTGGATAAGAATCCAGACATCTCGCTCCGTAACCACATAAAACGTTACAGGACGTTGGTTACTTTTCGCAAAAGCATTTTTAAGCAACTGATCCATCTACCGTGTGGGGGTAAGATAGACGAATACCCACCGTGAATGTCCTTCCCATGGGGGCGTGGCAGATCTGAATATCATGCCCAGACATTGTTGTGGAATTCAGTGGGGATGCGCATCTCGCCCGTCACCAGGTCTTATGGAACTAACTTTTTAACCTGTCGTTAGGTTTACATGCAAGATGCCCAGTTATGCACTGCGGTGCGGGAAGATTGTTCAGCAGATCAAAGAAAATAATAATTAAGACATGTTTTCGCACACCCTGGCCATCACCGCTCGGAAACCCCACTAGTTTCGCAGAGTCGGATCAGTTCATGGTGAGACAATAACCTAGACATCTTTTTGTTTCCTAATGAAGGAATTGTCTCTAATCATATTAAACCTATCCTATCGAGCTGAATAGAAAAGGTTTTTAGTCGGTAGCATGCCTGGCTAAACAGAGTTATAGCAGGGACAGCGACCTCAGTGAAAAATTGTTGGTGGCGGGAGAAAGTGCTGCATATATAAATGTTGCTGTATAGTGTTTCCTACGTCCACTGCAGTCCTATATTTTCTACAAATCAACAAAACATATGAACTGATGGCCACTGGCCATATATATATAAACTAAGCAGAACAATCAATATAGTGTAAAATGTTCAGAATAATATATCAATAGTACAGGTTAAGGAACCTACTACGGTGCGGTTACTGAAAACACCTTACAGAAAATAAGAATAACTATGAACAAATACAGAAATTCTAACTAGCGGTCCTAAGACCGTTATGGTGCCTCTTAGTCATCGATACCATTTATACAGATACGATATAATTATCAAAGATATAATTAACTGAATAAGTAAAATGTCAAGTATAGTTACTTGAATACTCGGTAGCCATTCTTAAAGCTGGGCTGTCGTGTTACTGAAATTGATACGTCACTCAAACAGGATTCCCACAAGCAGCTCATGACGGGAGCGGATCGAACTCAGGACTGTAATCACAATATAGAATCTCTAACGAGTAGTCAGCAAGAGATACAATAACATTACTGCTGTGACGAAAGTTCCCATACACCGATGGTACGGATGGAAGTTGACAACAACCTGATCATAAGCGGGGTTTGTTTAATGCAGATGAAGATACATCGTTAAGCTTAATGGTGCAGAGCACGTATACCAGCTCCAAAGACGTACCGTGCACAGTTTACTTGCTGCGGTCGAAAAGCTTAGATAAACATGTACGATATCAGTGTGGGGACGGTTAAATAACCACATTTTGGTGTGGCCGGCAGATCTGGCGAATCATCCACCAAAGAACATCGCTGCCTCTGCATCTGTAGAATCACATTTTCAGGCCAGGAAATGTCTCACCGCAAGTTTGTGTTCAGGATTAGTTTTTGATATATTCGTGAACAATATCCACAAAGTTCCAAAAATTCTCCCGCACGGAATGGGAGTTACACAATTGCTTTAGTGCGGTGGGCTGGATTACTGCTGGCAACGGGAGAGAAACCGACAGAAAGCGAAGTGATCTGCATAATGGCGAGCTGATCGTAGCTGACACAGATCCAATCTATTCGGCCCCTGGCAGAGGATGCTCTCAAGCTCTGGATCTCGTCTCCTTTTATACTACTCGTGACGTCACAGGCGAAGGCTCCAACCAATCATCGGTCGAGAAACAGCCAATGAGCACGTAGCTAATAATAACGCAGACGAATATTCTAGAACATTCTAGAAGTTCTGCGTACACGTGGTTATGACGGCACAGCAATATGTTGAAGATAATCAAAAGGGGTTTTCCGTGGATAACTCAGCCATTTCTTAACCGCTTTTGAAATGGTTTACAGATTGGGAAAGCCCGTCGAATTCTGGTCTTGAGTAATGCCAGATTCGGCAGGAACAGGTGATTAAAAGGATTACATTGTACCGTCTCGGTACACTAAAAGCGTCATCCCATCTTGGTCGTAAACTACACGCTCTGTTAAAAATAACGTATATGCATGCGCATGCGCACTATGCGTTTTAAGGAACTTAGTCGTTTTTATAATGCGATCTCTCTCATAGGCCCATATGCGCTTATAGCTCAGGGGGCGTATTCAGAGAACGAATCCAGGATGGGCAGCGCGCACCTAGCCTGGCTGGTATGGTCGGTACAGGTACGGTAGATCCGAACTACACCGTCTCCCTCCTAGTTTGACATCCGTGGCAAACGATCGCGCATTGCGGATCGACGCACAGACATACGCTAGGTGGGAATTATAGACTTCCCATGTATGTGCGTGGCCGGATAGGAGCAGTGACGCAATGAACGCATATTCAAGAGACAGAGTACATAGGGGTGCCAAAGAGGAGAGGGGAGGCATATTTTTAGTTTTTAATTTTTGATCTGGAATTATTTTTCCAGGTCTTTTCCTTTTTTTTTGTTTTAATATTTTGGTGCGTGCTTCAAATTTATTTAGCTAATGATTCCTAAACAATAGCTCGCATGGGTATTCTCTTTGGGTGCAGGTAATTAGTATCTCCGCAGAGGACACCCAAGCTCCAACGTACCACAATTTAAGATATATAATAATATAAAATATTTATGTATATTAAATATTTAATTTCTACGTAACATACCCTTACGGGGTATCTAAAAGATTACGTCCGAATTAATTGTGCACCCATGGTAAATAAAGGGGTATGCAACACGCATCTTTGATTAAAAATATATTTGCGGCCCATTATAGCGGGTCCACACTCCGCACCGGGCACCCCTCGCTGACCCCATAGGCACCCTGCCATCTAAGAAAGGAAGAAAAATAATAAGAAAAATAGAACATAATAACAATAACTCAAAAGTTAGTTTATCAGGCAGTGCCACCATAGCTGAGACTGCATGACGGGATTATGACATTTTTGTACTGCAGGGTGTTGTATTCTTTTCATCGCACACCACGTTCTTACAACACCTGAGTCCACAGTGCTCATTTTGTGTGGGACACAGCTGGGCGACTTGTGCACACATAAGTGTGCAGCTGTGCCGGATAACCGTAGTCATCCTAGGGACGGGATTTAATTGATCTAGCATATATAATATAAAGAAAAGTATTTCAAAAATAAATTAATAGTTAGTAAGTTTCCATGAATTGTACCACTGATGTTCTGCTGTATCACAAATGATCACACCTCTGCTGTAAAATTTCCCCACTGAGTCTAGATCCCCCAACTGATGGTGGTTGGTCGCGGTGGATGAACTATTAATGCTGAGATGTGTTCATTATCACTGGCACTTTCAGAAATGCCTGACGTGATGATGGCGGGAATATGAGCGTCTATAATGTCTCTCACAGTTACTGCGGGTGCTAGCATATTTGTCCGTAAGGCAGCGGTGGTCCTAGTGAGTGTCGAGGCAGTCGATGCTGTGGTCCTCATGATGGTCGTGGTGGCTATGGTGGTTGTCGTGGCGACGGCGGTGAGTTGAATTGTAGGCTGATGCAATAATGCGGGAACATCTTCCGAGCCTTGGTGTACTTCAAGAGATGGTTTGCGGTAACATTTGGCACGGGCTGAATGTCCTGTGTGTGAGCGATACGTCTTTTTCCCGCATATGGTCGTTCTGGCGTGGTTCCCTTCCTGATGGGTGGATTAGAAAGACTGGGATGGGGATGCTGGATAACACGGGTTGGAGTAATGCTAATGGATGCAGGCTGCGACGGTCCCAGTCCCTCATCTATGGTTAGGTCAGGAGGAGATGGTGACTGTGGCTAACTTGGAATCACCATCTCTGTAGGTGTCGTAATAACTATCGATATCGGCTGCCTGGCTGAGATTGCATCGGACACTACATATGCAGGTGTAGTGGGTGCAGTTGTGTGGCTGGTTATGGATGTGGGTGCTGCCGGACTGGATTCTGCGGAGGACTTATGCTTCTTGCTCCACTCCAGGACCGGTGTAGATGTGCTTACTGGAAGTGGCATAGTGCTCCCCGACGTGTCTCCTGGTAGGATTTCACGTCTTGCTGCCGGTATATTGTCCAAGGTGGCCGCGGGAGGACGATGACTAACTGGATGTCTACGGGTAGTATTCTTCGTGCGGGCCATCCTCTCGGTCGGGATAATTTTAACTGGAAACCGAGATTCAAAATGCGTGGCTAAAACGGCATGATCCTCGTTTTCTTTCCTTGGAACTAATGTCACTTCTAACACATGGTGATGATGATAGAGCGCATGGGTCACTCCATAGCGGGTAGCGGTATAGAGATACTGACACGTCATGCAGAAGGCTGTCTTGAGGAGATGATCCTTGTTAACATGAAGTGTGTGGTCGGATTTTCTCGTAAAAGTTCTGGTACAGGGTTCTCCGTTAGCTAATAACGAGCTGCACGGGAATCTTTTTAAAACTGGTACCGATTCTTCTTCAGACGAATCCGACATGCTAAATCTTCGAGGGGTGACATCTTATAGTTGGCTGTAAAGGTAGTTCTCAGCCCGTGTTGATTATGGACTGGAATGCAGAGAAGATAATTTTTGAAATTCTTCTTGTAATTATACTGTTAGATTTTTTATGCCACTTTACCGGCCCGTGCGCTACTGATTTGTAGCACGGTGGAGCAGTTGTGTTCTTAATCAAAAATATAACAAAGTTGTAAGTAATTTGATGTGTGGTTTAAACAGATCTATTTGTTTTTTCCCTGGTGTCGAGTTTTGATGGGAAGACGAAGTTTCAGAGCGTGCTTCCTCCTTTTATACTATTTGTTGACGTCAGCCCTATATGGAATGTTTCTCCTTTTTCCATTCCGCTTGTCACTGGATTAAGTCTTCCTAGGTAAAGAAAGGGAGTACTTTTAATTATAAGAGGAGAGGCTCACTAACTTAGTCTTATTGTAGTGCATTTAAAGGTTTCCGATCAACATAACAACAGCGTACTACTTATTCCCGCGGAGCATCACCTTTTAATTAGAGTGAGGCGATTTTACAGATTGGATGCTTATAAACTTGCCTATTTGAATTTTAGGCTGGAGCACCTGATGGGGTGTGTGGGAGCCTGGTGACGTCAGCGGTAATTACCCTGACTCACCCTCGCCACTCGTCCATCACGCTGTGGGAGTTGCGTATTTGGGCGGCTCTTTGGTTTAAAGCATTTGATCCAATTTACTGGAAATAGTAGTAAAAGTCACGTGGCCCTTGGAAACATATGTGGTATTTACGGCGATGGCCGAGATACGGTTGCTGGGGTGTAGTCGTTTGTAGATGCGAGATATGGAAATATATATATATGTTATATCAAGATTTTGTTTATAAAAATGTCCCTATTTGCGCGTGTTCTTACACATGCATCTTATAGTTGTCTGTAAAGGTAGTTCTCAGCCCGTGTTGATTATGGACTGGAATGCAGAGAAGATAATTTTAGAAATTCTTCTTGTAATTATACTGTTAGATTTTTGATGCCACTTTACCGGCCCGTGCGCTAATGATTTGTAGCACGGTGGAGCAGTTGTGTTCTTAATCAAAAATATAACAAAGTTGTAAGTAATTTGATGTGTGGTTTAAACAGATCTATTCAGACAGTAGATCAAAGTTACTGATCCCGACAAGATAGTTGCGTTTTCAGAGCGGGAGGGCTGCCAAGCATTCTCCTCGATGGGTAGAACTAGCTCCATCCTGGCCTAGACCAGACACATTAATACCATTTAATAACGGATACATTACAGTACAACTCGGAGGTGGGTGCACACAGTGTTACAATTTACAATGCCGTCGTTTGGAGATTGTGAATACAGTCAACCTGAGTGTCTATCTTTCTGATATGTTGGTGATTTGAATCGGATACACGTGGCTGGCTGGTTATCTGTGGATGATACCTACGCTGTGGCGAAGGTGGCGTTTTTATGGCCGCCAAGTGCGGGAATGGGGGAGTCGTGGTGATGTCAACTTTATCGAGCCTTGAGGGTATTTCGCTCTGTAATGGCCGAGTCCGTAGGTGGGACAGAGTTACTTTAGAGCACAGATGACCTGTCGGATGCTGTCGTAACTTTGATCAATCCATTATCGAATTCAACCTTTCGGTAGTAAAATCCTACTCGTGACTGACGACAATGTGGGCATCTTGCTCTCGTAATGCTATCGACTGTTATTACGTGTATATGATGTATGTACATTTTGGGTGTTTCCGTACGACGTAGGGGGAAAGGGAAGGGGAGGAACGTTTGACAAACGTTCCTCCCGTGACGCATACTGTAGACGGCAGTAATGCAATCCTTATATCCATATGATCAGTTCTCCCGTAACTAGATAAGAAGGTGTGTGCGCGAGATTTGTTGGCTGTTGTTTGTTGAAAATAATGTTGTTGTCGGGATGTCCGGGCTGCTGTATGATGCCAATGTTAAAGCGAAGTGGGCGCATTCCAGTTTTCCACACTGGTGAACGCCAAGTCTGTTGGTATTGCGGGAGGTGGAGGTTTGTGGGAGATATTATTTCTCCCGCATCTTATGCGGGTGGAACTGTTGCAGGAATGTTTATGTCTCTATAGGAAAATAATTAATACCGGTAGGTGCTGCTAAATGATGTTGTTGCCGGTGTTGAATGTCCCTGCTATGCTGAGTATAACCGAGTATGTATGTGATGTATGCGCAATGATGAATTGACGTATCCAGCCTTGAGGGCAGGTGTGTTCTGCATGTGATGACGTTCTGTCTGCGGTGTGATTTCCTGACTGCCCACGGGGTATATGGTAGGCCACATGAATGGGGTGGCCTTTGGACAGGGAGATGTGGTCATCTCATGTTACACGACGGTTGGTGTCCTGTCGTAGTTTTTAAACACCAGGAAAATTCGAGCGGAGAGTCTGCTGTACAAGCTGCCTCCCTGCCCACCGCGGGGCTTAACGTTGGTTGGTGCGGTGATAGATGCTACCTCCTCTGCAGCAGCACTCTCTCTCATATCTGAAGATTGACAGTCAACAGACGACGAGTGGAGTGTAAAATGGACTGGGCCAGTGATGTCCGAACATGGTGTATAGATGAGGGACGCGAATTGGAGTGATGGCGGTGGTGGGACTACGGAAAAGGGTGTCCCTTGGAGGGGGCGTGGTTTCGCTATTTTTGGAATTGGTTGGGTACAGCGTGTTGTACAGTGTTGCGGTTCTAGACACGCTAAGGCCACATCTAGCCTCTTCACTTCCACGCTATGCATCATATGTTCCACCCCACGGGAACCATGGCTTGGGTCAGCCTCAGCCTCAGCTTGTGGCAACTCTATGAGGGGGTGGCATAGCATGAAGTGGGTGGGAATGGGAAGAGATCGGAGGAACAGCTTTTCAATCCGGTCCCTTGGACAAAACAAACAAAACGTTCTTCAGATACGACTTCCCAGATTGAGTAGACCCATGCTGAGGAGGGAGCGTGCGAGTACGTGTCTCGTCATCGTCGTGAGCGTCAGTCCCTTGTTCACCCGCATTCTGGCTTGGTAGATGTGGGTTTGAACTGGCACCGGGGTGCTCTGCACTAACCATGGGAACACTAATTTCCATAGAAATCTCTGTCTTGGTACCAGTGTCACGAGAAACGTCCAGTCGAGCTCTGGTGCTGGGCCATCCCTGACACATGGTTTAAGCCGATCGAAGTGGATGACTGAGGTCAGGCCATCCAAAGCACGGATATGGTAGGTCATGTCCGACGTCTTACCTACTACCACATATGGGCCTTTCCACTGGTAACTCAGTTTACTTGGCACGTTTGCAGATTGTCACGAATCGTGTACTCAAACCATCCTTCCTAATTCATAAGGATTTCCATGCACCCTCCGGTCGTGCCACGTCTTTTGCGCCGGTGTGCAGTGGATAGCATTTCGCTTTCTAACTGGTGGGCTTGTTCTATCCCCCGCCGCAAGAGTTCAACATAGAGAGATGGTGAATTTTTGTCTCCTGTTATCTGAGGCACAGCCAGATCCATGGGTAAGGCTAATTCACGGCCTAACATTAACTAAGCAGTGGTGTAATCTGTGCTGGAATGTACTGAAGTGCGATATGCCATGAGTACATAGGTGAGCCATAGATCCCAATCTCTACAATCAAGGATTGTTTCCTTCATAAGCATCTCCGTGACAGTTCTGTTGAATCTCTCTACCATTCCGTCATGCCAGGGGTTGTATGGTGTCGTCCTTGTTTTGATGATATGGAACAATTTGCACAGCCCTGATATGAGCCGGCTCTCAAAATTACTTCCTTGATCAGAGTGCAACTCATAGGGCATACCAACACAGCAGAACACATTGCTTGCCAGGACCTCCGCTATGGCGGATGCCTCTTGGTCCAGCAAAGCAAATGCTTCTACCCACTTCGTAACATAATGTTGTAATACGAGGATGTATTTATTTCCGTCATCCGTCGTATTTAAGGGTCCGAGCACGTCGATAGCCACTCACTCCCACGGTGCACCAACAATCTTCATTTGAGATTGTGGGATATTGCGTTGGCCAACAGCGTGTCTTTGGCATGGGATACATTTGGCAACCCATGCCTTGACACTATGGCGAATCCCGATCCAGTGAAATCTCAATTTGATATGGGCAACAGGCCTTTCCACGGCCAGATACCCGGGGTTATCATGTCGTTGTTTTAAAATTAGATCATGATAACTTTCCGGGACTACCAGACGGTCATTAATGTACAGAACGTTATTTATTAATTGACATTATTTGAACGGTTGTTAATACTATTTTGCTGTGGTGCATAGTGGTGTTACCGATTCCTTTGGAGGACGTACCCCCTCCTGGATCCATTCATATATATATATATATTTCGTGTCTGCATGTCTGTTGTTTGGTGGTGTGCGATTTTCTCCAGATTCCACTCTGCGCACATTAATTCGGGGAACTCCGGAGATGGCTGTGTTGACAATGTCACGGTGGCGGCCTCTTCGTATTCAGCCTCCGTGCCAAATCTACTGAGGACGTTGGCATTACCATGCAATTTGCTGGGACAGGGAACAACGTTGAAATGATAGGCCTGCAGAGATTCCTGCCATCTCGCTACCTGGCCCTCCAGATTTGTCAGGTTCCTGAGCCAGCATAGTGAGGCATGGTCTGTGCGGAGTGTAAAAGGGCACCCGTACAGAAAGTGTTTATAATACTTGATGAAATGCACTGCCGCAAGTGGTTCTCACGTGATGGTTGCATATTTTATCTCCATTTTATTCAGAGTACGCAAACCATAACCCAATACCTGCTCCGTTCCATCTGCTGTGACCTGAGATAGAACCGTGCCAATAGCGCAAGCTGACACATCGGTGTCTAAGATGAAATCGAGGTTTGGATTAGGATGAGCAAGAATCGGGGCAGTCGTCAAATGTTCCTTCAGCGCCGTGAATGAGCCTTCACACTCACTCGTCCACTCGAATGGTCGATCTTTTTCAGTGATCTTGTAGAGGGGTGACGCAATCTCGCTGAAATGTCAGATATAACGGTGATAGTACTGGCATAAGCCAAGAAAACTCCGTATCTCTGTGCCTGAAGAGGGCGTTTGCCACTCCGCTACTGCCTTAGTTTTTGATGGCTGGGTAGACACTCCATCACCGGATATGATGTGTCCCAGGAACTCAACGCTCTGTCTAAAGAGATGACATTTCTTGGGTTTGTGTTTCAAATTGGCCGTGCAGAATCTGGAGCGCACAGTGTCCAAATTGATGAAAGGTTTGCTCAAACATCGGTCCAAAGACTATTACATCAGCAATGTAACAGAGACAGATTTCCCATTGCAGGGTGGTTAATACCTGCTTAATGAGTCGTTCACAAGTTCTGGGAGCATTGCACAACCCGTAGGGCATCTTGCGGAATTGGAAAGTCCATCTCTAAAAACGAAGGCAGTCTTTTCCATGTCAGCTTCATCCATGGCTACTTGCCAGTAACCGCCAGCTAAGTCAAGGGTACACAGCCACTTGGCTCCGGACAAGGAATCCAAGGCCTGATCTATCCGAGGTAACGGATCACGGTCCTTGATGCTAAGATCATTAAGGCAGTGGTAGTCAATACAAAACCGCAAGGTTCCATCCTTTTTCCCTGCTAGTACTATTGGGCTAGCCCATGGAGATGCTGAGTGTTCAATAACACCTGTCCGCAATATGTCATTCTCTTGTTGATGTGCTCCTGGTTCTTTATGAATGGGAAGACGTCATACCGGTTGATGTACAGGCAATTATTGCCTGTGTCGATGGAGTCTCGCACAAGATGAGTTTCTCCGAGATTCATGCCTCCGGAGGAAAAACTATTGTGATATTTATACAGTAATTTCCGAATTTCGTGTTTCTGTAATTGCTGTAATCCAACTGGCACGTAGATATAAATCATATAAGTGTTCGGGTAAACCATCAGTCATATGCTGTGTTGTGTCAGTATGTGTGTGTGATTTCAATGAGATTATGTCCACTAAATGGCCGCAGCGTAATCCTGGTTTCAGAGTGATGGGGTATGCTGTACCATTGAACACTCTAAACGGTATAAAGTCCTTATTAGTGGTGTCCACTATCATGCAGGGACTTGCACATTGAGAGGAGATCATGTAATCAGGGTCGGGTTCCAGCATGGCGATGAGTCTGTTGCTTCCTAACTGTGGTGCGGTGGCCCATAAGATGTGTTCTTGTCCTGGCTCAACTGTGGCTGTGCTTGATAATATTACAGCACACGTGTCATATAATGATGGTGCCGGTCCAAGAGGTATTCGTCCGCTGTGTATGTCGAGTTCCTCTTGTTTGCAATGTATGATGGCTTCACTGGCACTGAGAAAATCTGAGCCAAGGAGGCATTGTTATGAATAGAGGCAATGACAACTCACTGTATGAATTGCATCTCCACTATTTGGATGAATAAATTGACTATACCGGCTACGGGCACATCAGCTCCCATAGCCGTCTGTAGGTAAATGTGTGTAGGTTTAGGTGGAGGCTTTTTATGAGGAGAGATGCTCTCATATAAGCGCTGGTTGAATACCGTGATTGAAGCGCCAGTGGCAATGGTGGCACTGGTGGAAACACCGCTAAACAGACAGGCACATTTATATATCACTTTACAGTGTACCTGTGGAAGAGTTTCCAATGACGCCATCTGCGATAATGGTGTCGGAGCGGAATCATTCTGTATGTAATCGAAGTGTTTCTGATTCGCTTCTTTTAATGTGGTGGATGGCTGAGTGAGGAAGGGGCCAGTCCATCGTCACCGCTGCTGTTAGGGATGCGGCGAAGGTGGAGCTGGGGGTGGCAATGATGATGGAGATGTTGCTGTGTCTGGGTATGCAGTATTAGTGTAGACAGTGTGGCATACATGATAATGGATAAGCTCTACCTGAGCGAGCCATTTCTTGCAATGCTTCACGGGAAGCTTTGGCGAAGCACAGAAGAAACAGTGATGCCGCCAGGGATGTGTTTCTCCATGTCTATGTCGGCGTTTGCGAATCCATGAGGTGGAGTGAACCGTTTCTCCCGAGTCGCTGCTGTCTGTGGATGCGGGAGATGATGTTGTGTGGGGCGGTGTTTTGCATACCACCAAGGGACACCGATAATTCAGAGCCTTAGTGGCGGGACATGGTGCTTGCAAAAACGTTGT
The DNA here is from genome assembly GCA_034401795.1 of Chaetoderma sp. LZ-2023a. Taxonomy (NCBI): domain Eukaryota; kingdom Metazoa; phylum Mollusca; class Caudofoveata; order Chaetodermatida; family Chaetodermatidae; genus Chaetoderma; species Chaetoderma sp. LZ-2023a. Next base: position 18,240,756 of record CM067366.1, on the reverse strand, counting down.
TTCAGTGGAGTTGCTACAACCTACCACTGCCGTTTTACAAAGGAAAGAATGTGTTATGTACGGCGATAGATGGGTGGTAGCGATGCTGCGGATGTGGGAGGCACCGTAGACATCGACATATGTGAAGCCGTGCGTTTTTGTGTAGGTGCAAAAGCTGAATTTGGTTGGTAATAGTTGGCCACCGAACGTTGTTGTACAAAGGCCGCAGTTGAGTCGGGAAGTGAATACGGGCACCGAGGTGACTCGCCTTGTGGTGCCCTTAAGAGTTTGACGGCTTCTCCGGTTGCGGTGTGCTGCAGTCAGGGGCAGGCATTGTTGAAGGATGTCGGCTAGGACACCGTTCACTCCAATGGCCTGGCTGACCGCATCTATAACAGGTGTTTGGTGGGGGTGCGGTGTTGGTGGTGTTCGTTGTCCTGAAATGAGTGGTGGCGAGGTTCGTGCTGAGTGTGGTCACTAAATTAGTTAATGCGGAGATCTGCTTGTTGATGTCATCTATGCGTTCCTTCATGTTGCCATTGATGTTATTGTTGCACTGGTTCCCGTGTTCGGGGGTCCCATTGTAGCTTCCTCTCCAGGCATGCCCCCTTACTCCAATCGCTTGATTCTGATTGGAATTGTGTACAGTTGTTTGTCGTGATGTTGGTGCGGTTGGTGTTGATAATCTGGGGGGGGGGGGGAGCATTAGTGGGGGTGGCTATAGCTGCACCCTCTATCTCGTTTCCCGCTCCAGAAAGTTTTCTATTCTGACCACGGTTGCCGTTAATTGGGCCAAACTCCCGTGGTCGCCAAGAAATAGTTTTTCTTTCAGGGCGGGTTCACCGCGTAATGCAACGATGAAGGTGTCTAGATGCAGATGTATTACGCCATCTATGTTGGTGCTAGGATGTGTGCAGTGACTAGCATTCTGACTCGACTAGCTAACTCCGGCAGAATTTTGCGTCATCGGAGATTTCTGAGTTGTAGACGACTTGTTTCCCCGAACCTGTGTTGCCAAATCGCTCTGTTAGTGCTCGTTCCAATTGGGTGTAGGTGGGTGTGCAGTCAGTCCTGAGATCTGAAAGAAATTGAAGGGCTTTTCCAGAAAACTTTGCGGCGAGATATTCACCCATTTGCTGATCGTTCCAGTGGTTAGTCCGACTTATTTTCTCAAACAGTATTTTGTAGTTGGTCCAGTCATTCTCCCCGCTAAATTCGGGAGAGATGAATGACTCGGCCAAGACCATGGGAAGACTGGGTGGTGGTGATATCTGCGAGACTGACGAGTATTCAGACACTGATCGTTGTGCAGGTGGTGATGGTGGTGGTGTTGGTGTTTCCCGTCGATGCCAATGCCGAGGAGCGAGAACATGCGTACTCTAATTCAGTGAATCCTGCCCCGTTGTAGTACCATACACCGGAATGGGTCTATGGACAGGAGCCGGGATATTATGAAGCTTATGTGGACGTTCTCCTCAGGGTGAGGACTAATATTCCTCATATGGTGGTGGTGCAGTCGGCTGCCGGTTGTGATGTGTAGCATGACTGATGTACTGGCGAAAAGGTGATGCTGATTCCTCCCGATGATGCTGCGGTGCTCCCGTCGAGTATAGCGTAGCATTGGAAGGAGGCGGCGTGGGAGGTTATCTGTATTATGGATTGTTACCTGGCCATATGCTCTCCGTAGATGACATGGGTGAACAATAGTAGTCTGAAGAATTATGTATATGCGCGAAATCGGGTCTTTGTCGTGATCATACACAATTCGGCCTGATGAAGTTGGCCCATCGCGGACGTCCGATACGGTTCTAAACTCTGTTCCAACCCGTGAGGCATCCCGGAAGGGTGTTGTCACTGACGGGCGAAAACAGGTTATATTGCGGTGTTGTTGATTCCGCTGGTGAATTTCTGGCATAGTCTGTGAGCATGTGAGCCTGGAATCCATCGTATGATGCTACCTCTTGATAGAGGGAGTTGTCGATAAATGGAGAATAGAACTAAGCTCACTATACGGTGCAGGCATGAGTTCGATGCGCGTTAACAATGATGTTCTTCGGGCCCCACATCGCTACTTGTAGCTTGTGGGGTAGTGTCGGGCCATTGCAGTGTCTGATGTCGACTAGCTGTGCCGCAAGTGCATGATGAATGATGACGCTGGTTAGCTTCCTGTCTCGGTGTGACAGATCATGTACGATACTACCCTATGGGTAACAAAGACCGGCTCCTAAGGCCGGTGGAACGCAATCGTTCCCGTGGGGCCATGCGACATCGTCGCGGACATTACACACAGCAGTCTCATCCCAAGAGTGTGTGTCACCAGTATGCCTGTCCATAGCAATTTCGTGATCTATGGACTTACAAGATTTGATTTGGTGACCTAATTAAACTAAGTCTATACAATAGTTTTACCTAAACAGACTGCCAAGTATGCTAGATAAAAGTGATGAGCATACGAAAATACAAGACATAGAGACAGCCTAATGAACTGTTAAACGTGGGGTTCCCTGAGGTACCACACATACTCGTAGGTCCGCAGAGGTATCCCCGCAAGGGAGGCTCCCATACACGAGACATAACTAATTAACTTAAGATAAGCTAGTATACCTCTAAGCTGAAAGGAAAGAACATTATATTTGTAGTGATGAAAAATATTATCCTCGCGTGGACCGTCGTCGCTGAATCCTTGCGAGAGCCAAGTGCCTTGCATGGGCCTCCGTCGTGGGAACATGTCGCCACTGCTTAAAGCGGGAGAACAGTAGTAGTAAAAAAAGTGGGCCCACTCTAATATTTAACCAAAATGCTGGAAAGAAAATACCATACCTAGTGAGATTATGACTATAAGGTTGCATGCTGTTTTACCTGAAGACGGGACGGACGATTCCCGAAGGATTCCCACATCACCGTCTTATGTAATTCTCAGTATGCTGAATTAGTAGTTACCACGTTTATTTATGTGGGCCTTCTTCTATGCTTACCCTAACATTTAGTTTTTAGGGACAAGAATTATGTTAGGCCACAAATGGCTGGCGTCTACCTAGATACAGCTGTCATTGAGAACAGATGCCCTAAGACATCAATACTGAAGACAGCATGCACACATGTTACTTAGCAAGATCCCCGAACTGGATAAGACTCTGGACATCTCGCTCCGTAACCACATACAATGCTACAGGACATTGGCTACTTTTCACAAAATTATTTTTAGGCAACTGATCTATCGTTATGGTGGGGGTAAGAGAGACACATACCGACTGTGAATGTCCTTCCCGTGAGGGCGTGGCAGATCTGCATATCATGCCCAGACAGTGTTACGGAATTCGGTTGTGATGCGCATCTCACCCGTCACCAGGTCCTATGGAACTAACTTTTTAACCTGTCGTTAGGTTTAAATTCAAGTTCACCAGTTATGCACTGCCGTGTGGGAGGATTGTTCAGCAGATCAAAGAAAATAATAATTAAGACATGTTTTCGCAGTGCTTTCCTACATTGGCAAAGGTGCTACCTACTAAGTATCCGAAGACACCCGGGAACTGTGTGTGACACCACACTCTGGACATCACCGCTTGGAAAGCCCAATAGTTTCCAGAGTTGGAGTGTGCATGGTGCGGATAGGGACATCCAAACAATTAAGAAGCCACACGGCTTAGTGGAACATGAAGAGAGACAATAACTTAGAAATATGAGGCCCTTTAGGTATGTTGGCCAATCTTACACAACCTTGCCGGAGCGACAGGCTAAATTATCTCAACTACCGGAAGAAGAGGCATACACTACGTGTTTCCTAATGAAGAAATTGTCTCTAATCATATTAAACCTATCCTATCGACTGAATAGAAAAGGTTTTTAGTTGGTAGCATGCAGGGCTAAACAGAGTTATAGCACGAACAGCGACCTCAGTGAACAATTGTTGGTGGTGGGAGAAAGTGTTGCATATCTACATGTTGCTGTATACTGTTTCCTACGTGCACGGCAGTCCTATATTGTCTACAAATAAACAAACCATATGAACTGATGTCCACTGGCCATATATATAAACTAAGCAGAACAATTAAAATATTGTAAAATGATCAGAATAATATATCCATAGTACAGGTTAAGGAACTTACTATGGTTTGGTCAGCAAAAACACCTTACATAAAATAAGAATAACTATAAACAAATACTGAAATTTTAACTGGCGGTCCTAAGACCGTTACGGTGCCTCTTAGTCATCGGGACCATTTATACAGATACGATATAAGTATCAAAGATATAATTAACGGAAACATGAAAATTTCAAGTATGGTTACTTGAATAATCGGTAGCCATTCTTAAGTTTTGGCTATCGTGTTACTGAAATTTGATACATCACTCTTAGGTTGACGTCAGTTAATGCATTCACTGGAAGCTGGACAGTTCCTGTAGGCTGGTTTCCGCAAACAGGATTCCCGCGAGCAACTCATGATGGGAGCGGATGGAACTGAGGACTGTAATCGCAACATGGAATGTCTAACGAGTACTCATCAAGAGATACAATAACATTACTGCTGTGACGAAAGTTCCCATACACCGATGGTACGGATGGAAGTTGACAACAACCTGATCATAAGCGGGGGTTGTTTAATGCAGATGAAGATACATAGTTAAGCTTAATGGTGCGGGGTACATCAACCAGCTCTGAAGACGTACCAGGCCCAGTTTACTTGCTGCGGTCGAAACGTTTAGATACACCTGCACGACATCAGTGCGGGGAAGGTTAAATAACCACTTTTTGGCGTGGCCGCCAGATCGGCGAGTCATCCACCAAAGAACATCGCTGCCCTACATCTGTAGAAACACATTTTCAGGCCAGGGAAGACCTCACCGCAAGTTTGTGTTCCGAATTAGTTCTTGATATATTCGTGAACAATATCTACACAGTTCAAAAATTCTCCCGCAAGGAATGGGAGTTACAAAATTGCTTTAGTGCGGTGGGCTGGATTACTGCTGGCTACGGGACAGAAACAGAGAGAAAGCGAAGTGATCTGCGTAATGTCGCGCTGATCGTAGCTGACACAGGTCCAACCTATTCGGCCCCTGGCCGAGGATGCTCTCGAGCTCTGGATCTCGTCTCCCTTTATACTACTCGTGACGTCACAGGCGCAGGTTCCAACCAATCATCGGTCAAGCAACAGCCAATCAGGGCGTAGCCAATAATAACGCAGTCGAATGTGCTAGAACATTCCACCAGTTCTGTGTACACGTGGTTATGATGTCACGGCAATATTTTGAAGATAATAAAAAGGGGTTTTCCATGTATAATGCAGCCATTTCTTAAACGATTTTGAAATGGTTTACATATTTGGAAAGCCCATCGAATTCTGGTCTTGATTAATGCCAGATTCGGCGGGAACAGGTGATTAAAAAGGATTACATTGTACCGTCTCGCTACACTAAAAAAGCGTCATTCCAACTTGGTTGTAAACTACACGCTCTGTTAAAAATAGCATTTAAGCGTGCGCATGCGCACTATGCGTTGTAATGAACTTAGTCGTTTTTATAATGCGATCTCTATCATAGGCCCATATATGCTTATGCCTCTACCCAGGGGGCATGTTCAGGGAACGAAGTCCGGATGGGCGGCGCGTACCCAGCCTGGATGGTACAGCCAGTACCAGTCTGGTCGATCCGAACTACAAGAGTTCTAAAGTTGTCGACGGTGTTAAATGGTCCTTTACAGGCTAAATATGAAGAGCTTTACATTATCGCCAGTCGCGATGGTAAATTGAACCACTGGATAAGGACTCCTGGTAAACGAGAAGCTATACAATGTTGTCACATTAATTTACTTTGTGCATACGTCAAACGAGATGACGTCATTCCCCATAAAGAGGTTTCCATCTTGCAGGTAAATTCAAAAGTGTTCAACCTTGATGACGCAATCGATCTATCATCAACATCAGCTACAATATGCGAACCTAGAATGGACAATACTGCTGCCATTACTAGCGTACCAGAAGCCTTGTCTTATCTAGAAATGGTCAAACACATGACATTATTTCCCTGATTAAAGAGATTGAGTGCCTTTTCAACAATACACGTGGGTGTACTTCTGTTATTAGCCATGACATTGATGTTGGAGACGCTAGACCTACTAAACGATCGGACAAGAAACTGAAATCATGGAAAAGGAAGTCGCCTATATGTATGAAAATGGCATAATTCACCCAAGTAATAGCCCTTGGAGCAGTCCATGTGTACTGGTTACGAAGCCATATAGTAGTTATCCCTTCTGTACTGATTTTCGAAAGGTTAATAATGCCACACATGGTGATTCCTATGGGATCCCACGAATCGACGATTGTATTGATAAAATTGGCGATGCAAAATATGTCACAACGTTTGACATATTAAATGGGTACTGGCAAATACAACTGCCTGCCCGTGCTAGGTCAATATCTGCATTTGTGACAAGTCCCGGCTCCTGGGAGTACAGAAAAATGGCATTTGGATTAAACAATTCTGGAAGCACATTCCAAAGGCTTATGAATACTCTTGTTGCCCCGATCAAGAAGTGTGATTCTTTCATCGATGACGTCACGAGTTATAATAACAACTGGGAAGATCAAAAACTATTCATGAGTCCTTTTCACGAATGAAGGAGGCTAGTCTTACCATTAATCTTCCTAAAAGCGAATAGCTAAAGCTACAGTGACATATTTAGGTCACGAAGTTGGTCTGGGCCAAGGTCGACCAAAATCGGCTAAAGTGAAGGCTATTCAAAATTATCCAGTGCCAACAACAAGAAAGGAAATAATACGTGTCCTTGGCATGGCCGAATTTTTTCGAAAATTTTGTAGAAACCTTTCAACCATCGCAGCCCCACTAACTAACTTGCTGAAAACGAATGCTCCATTCAAATGGACACTCGAATGTAAAGACGCGTTTGACAAGATCGGAGCAGTCTTATATTCTAACCCAGTCTTAGCCGCACCAGATTACAGCAAACCAATGAAGCGTGTAATCGATGCTAGCGATCTTGGTGCAGGCGCTGTTCTTATGCAGTCAGATGACAAGGGTTATGACCATGCTGTATGCTATTATTCGCGAAAGTGTAATAAACATGAATTATGCTATTCTACTATCGAGAAAGAGTGTTTAGCTCTGGTAGTAGCTTTACAGCATTTCATCATTTATTTCTGTTCATCAAAATTCCCAGCTAATGTCTTTACTAACCACAATCCGGTAACATTCATCCAACGGATGACAGGCAAAAACCAGAGAATTTATCATTGGAATTTCACCATCCAAGCATACAATTTAAATATAATTCACATCAAAGGGCATGATAATGTTTTAGCGGATGCCTTATCCAGAGCTTTTTTGAAGCCAATTCTGATTTATAATATGTTGACAGACATAGTTGTAACTCCTGATATAATAACGGTGTTCGTTGTAGCGGTCATACCCACACTTGATACACCGAATCAGCTGTTTACATTATGATAAGTTTTCTGGCAACTCCTCACGTTCCCCTAGGCACATGATGAAGATACATAGTGTACCTAGTGTTCTCGGTATTAATCGTAAACAGTAGGTGCACTTGATGGCCTTGCGAGATTCGTTTTTACGTCAGCCAACCTGTTTAACTGGGCATATGAAGAATGCGTGGCTGTAAATTATTGACCCGATGACACCCATATGTTCAGTTATTCAAATTGCATAATATCGACAGAGATCAACCTTTTTTACTGAGAAATATAGTCAAAATTGGAATAGATTAATTATTATTTCGCCCGTTGGTTTTCAATTAAATCGCATTATTATTTTCCCTCCCTTGGACGGAAAATGTCATATTCAATTCGGTAAGTGTCATATACAATACAGTAAAACAAAAAGTTGACATTGACAAATACTGACGTCTTACTAGTAATGTATAGATAATTGGTGTCAGTGTACGTAGTATAAAATTATGTAAGAGAATGCTCATTCAAATAATATATTTAAAGTTCTATGATACTAATAAACAAGTGATCAATTAACGACTTGTATATCATTAATATATTCAAGTAGTTTATTAAATCCTAAATTATCAATCATTTCTATCATTATGCAACTTACCGACTCACTACATTAAAAACAGTGGATGAGTGGTTATTTTTTCCAGTGGGCATATGATGTGTAACGTCACAGTATATGTGTGGCGTCAGAATATTAATGATTTAATTAATTTAGGGAACATGGATATGATGGGTTAATCCAGTATTACCATTAGTTCCCAATTCATATGCTAATTAGGCTCTTGGCTGCAACTGCTTACCACAGAGTATAGAATTGATCGATCTGTCCTAGCGGCCTAAATCAATCCCACTATGTAACTCGGTGAACTATTGATCGATCTAGTGGGTTTTTTAAGTTGATGTGTATACGGTAGATCAGGTACCATTATTACTTGAAATTAACATGGTACATTCATTGCACATGACTGGCGCCGTTATGAGTGGAAAATAGTTCCTCTAGATTGTATTGTATTAGTCAATTTAATTTTATAAGTCTCACATTTTCTTGTATAATTATTATTTGTGAAAATCTATTTTCCAATGAATTTTATCAAATTTGTATATGATGGGATTATCACCATATTTAGGCATTATATGAACGTCGCCGCATTTATACATTAAACACTGTGCTCGTTCATCAAGCACGTGACACTGTTTGGGTGGGAAACTCGCCAACTCCCACTCATCAGTTCGAAACATATCTATAAGCAACTCACACGTCATCTAGGAGCCGCTTATTTTCAAGAGTCCATGAACTCACCATGTAAAAAATGTTAACGTAATAGTATGCCTGTGCCGTCTCCTCTTTGTCATTGTCTCAATGTAATCATCATCATCATCAGCCATCAGTCAATTTTATCTACAATCGCATCATCAATCTTATCGTCTTCAAACCAAATCCCAAAGCAAGCGGAACCTGGCACCTTGCTTGGGTGGGTAGCAGTCTAAATTATCTACCAGTGATAGCATCAATCTCACCACCTTCAGATCAAATCCCAAAGCAAGCATAACCTAGTACATTGTTTGGGTAGTTAGAACTCTATCTTTTCTACATGTGATGGCATCATGTTCGTCATCTTCACGACGCTTTCATCATTCAGAAATGGCTGTCATCTTTTTTCGATTCTCCGCCACCTTTCGGCCTCAATCTTCTGTATTGGTAACTAAGCCGAGTTATCAAACCTTCAATAGTTTCCCAGGGTCGGATCTGGTCAATATGTCGATTGGAAATCCAGACAATTAACAAGCCATGCGGCTGGTGGATCGTGGAATGAGACAATCTCTCAATAAGTATACGAGGCCCTATAGGTAACTGGCCAATTTTACACAACCTTGCCAGTGCGCGGGACTACATTACCACAACAACCAGAAAAGAGGCGTACACTATGCGTCTCTAAAGGAGAAAGTGTCCCTAACCACTTTACACCTATCCTATCGAGCTGAATAGCCAGGTTCAGTCTGTAACGTGTCAGGCGCACTCATTTAGAGCATGATCAGCGACCTCAGTGTAAACTTCTTGCTGGTGGGAATCGTGATGCAGAGATAAATGTTGCTGTATAGTATTTCCTAGCATACTGCGGTCTAGAGATTTTATAAATAAACAAAACATATTAACTAGATGGCTACTTGCCATATACACAACAAACACATGCACAATGTAATGAATATAATGATAATAAAGTATCACAGGCCATTGGACCCCACGGTGCGGCTAGTTGAATGCACCCACAGTAAACAATGATACTATTCACAATAACATAAATTATATAGATGCGGTCCTAAGACCGGTAAGGTACCTATTAGTCATCAGTACCATTGCGCGAGAATAATGATTACATGTTCAATAGTATAGCTACTTGAGTACCTAATAGTCATCGGTACGGAATTAGTTCACGAGTCCCTGAAATTGAGGTGCTAGCATATGAGTGGCGTGAGATGGCACGATCTCTAAAGCTGGAAAGATATCTGCATGAAGGCATCCACAGGTACGTATCTGCAGGCAGGTCTCTGCAGGCAGGTATCCGCATTCAGGTCTCCGAGAGTTGACTTCTCCAGGCAGGTTGCATATGGCACATTCTCTGGACAGATACTGGAAAGGGTTCAAAGGATGTCCATTAGATAGTCATTTCACTCATACAGAATAGAAACAGTTTATTGTAACGTTTCCATCCGGCGACGGTAATATGAATGTTGACGGCAACCCATTAACAGGGAGGGCTGCTTATATAAGTTATGCATGTACACTAACTGTCACATGGTGCGGGGTACGTCGTATAAATCTTGCGGTCCACCTGGCAAAGTTCGCCCAGACTGGTTGAAAAGTTAGTTATTACACACATAATGTACAGTGCAGGAGTTGAAGTCCACTTTTCAGCGTGGTTGGCAGATCTGGCGAGTCACCCACCAAGAATCACCATCAGCTCTACATTCTGTAGAATTACATCTGGGCCCACATGGCCCTCCGGCGGAAAGACTCCCTTATAAAGGACTGGGTGTGGGAGATTATTACTATACGTTTGTTTATTACCCGGGGGTGTACACAAAATGTAGAAGTCGAGGACTCCTTACCACTGTGGATGAGCTGAACTCCGGTAGGCACCGGCTGCTGTAGGTATCACCGTAGGTTAGCAGTTACACACGTCTATCCCGATGGTTCTGTCATCCTGCACGGGCTGGATTCCATGCCGCTGATGCTCCTGATTCTCAATTGTTCACCCTTTTTATATGACTCGTGGCGTCAGAGCTAGGGGCCTCAGTCAATCAGCGACCGAGCAGTAGCCAATCAGCGTGCGGACAGAAGTGGTGACGTGGCTTTTACGTACACAGCACATTCCTTATCTATTTATACATACACGCGATTACGACGTCAAGAGAAATATTTGAAAATAATTTAACGGGATAACACAGCCGTTTCTGGGCTGATTTTAATAATTTGAACTGTTCTGCAATCTTCGTTCTATTCTGGTCTTGATTAATACCAAGAACTACGAGGACGATACAGTTGAACATATTTACGAGTACCTACTCAGTACACTATAAGCATGCACTCGCTTCCAATTCCGAGACGTGTTGTCAGGGAAGCTCCGACGTGTGCGCATGCACACCACGCGGTTTAACAGGCTTAGCCATTTATAACGAACACCTCTCTCATAGGGCTTATATATGCATACCATCCTACCCAGGGGCGGGGGGGGGGGGCGTGCTTGGAGCGAATCCAGAATGGCCATTCCGTACCCAGCTTAGCTGGGATGGCCGATACCCATCCGGTCGATTCATGCTAAATTAACAGTTCATATGCAGAGTTACCTTGATTCTAGGTGTGCACTATTCAATGTATTAAGCAATGAGATATAGTAATGGTTAATGCCAGCCTTTACTATCTCATCTCTTGAGATGATAATGTGAACTGGTTTAATGTGTGTGATCTGCGTAAAGGTGTTATATATTATCAGTGGTTGTATTCTACGCTTTCTTATATAATTAATGGTATACCCTGTAATCGATAACCCATGTCTAAGTTAATGCATTATATATTTCCCATGTTCCCCATCTACACGGTAGTTACACACGAATGCACTTAGTCAGTAATAAAAATCAGATGCTTTTGGTGTTAATTCCGTCACCTACAGCACCCGTGGTCATGCCTTATTTACTCAGAACAGGCAGACCCTGTCTCTGCAGATGGGCGGTACACGATTCACCCATCTGTGATATGACAGATTATCTTCAAACATCATGGTATTATTTGCATGAGTTTTGTAACTTAAAGGTCAATTCCGGGATGGGTAAAAAGTGGACTTTATTTGAACGAGTATTATATGACTAACATATTGGATCCTAAATAACAACAATAGACAAATGATATGAGGGATTATCCCATTGCAAACATAGGATTATTCTGTCTTCTGGGCGAGGCCAGTTTCTCGCAACGAGAGCGAGAGAGAGAGAGAGAGAGAGAGAGAGAGATAGAGAGATTTCACGAGATCCTGACGTCATCCCTACACCGCCATTATCTTTTTCCGAGTACAAATGCTGTATAGTAAATATTTAGATGCATGGAGCCTTAACATGTGCTAATTTGTAATCGTTAGTACATTGTCCGGTTAAGCTACGTTTTTCAAGGAGTTCTACTATGTGAAGTCAGCGGGACATGTTTATGGTAACAATGCTACTGTAACTAATTGCTGTGCACGACAGCAACACGTTTCAGCAACATTTTTCTCAAAGGCTCTGTAAGTAGGCTATTACGCATTTTAAACCACACGATAAGGGCTAAATGAAGTGTCACACTTGACACGTCAGTATTGTCAAATTACTCAGCCGACTCAATATACCGTTATAGCATGTGTTGCAAGAAGTGTAAATATATATTCTGAGACATTGTATGATACTATTACCAGAACCACATAACTGATTGTAATAATTATGATATATGTGGTATATGTAGATATATCTGGTGGTTCAATGAATACACACTGCGGGAAAGACAAAGCAAGCACAATTTTTAACACACATTTCAGGATGTGGTCTATTCATCATCCCATATCGAAATAAGTATTACACCTACACTGTCAAAATTCCCCATGTCGAATCTTTATAATGGTACCTTATAAGTGAATAGGTTTCATAAAAATATCTTCATTATTGAAATTACTACAGCTTGCCGGGAAATATTAATCTGCCGATGAATATTCCCAGAGTTTATGTCAAAATGTGGAATCATTTGGTGATGTCTCTGGCAATATATATGTGAGAAAAATTATAATAAGTCAGAAAAATAGCCATTTCGTTCAGCGTTTAAGCACACTCCAATTCAATGACACACATCACCAAAGTTTTACCATAGATAGAACCTGCCAAACAAAACCATATCATGCTGAAAGTTACCAAGAAAAATATATAATATTCTCAGATCGTATCTTAGATGATTACCCTTTTATATATTCCAGTCTTTTGAACCCCTTTGCCCGATCCATTATACCATATTAATCCCAAGTCCCACACATTTAGCGATCCCATACTCATTGGAATCGCTTCAGCAATTCCATTGTTACACTCATTTAAATATACATCCTTAAAATATGTACCCACATCTATTGCCCTCACTCCTCGAGCAATCGCTATAGCGGCTGTGCAAGGATGACGTCGCTAGACGTGATAAAATGGCAGCACCCAGTCAATTTTACCAACTTCATCTAGCAATAGTATTACGCTATGTCTGTCTGGTTAATGTTCTGGTGCAATTTCATTAAACATGTCACACTCCTTCGAATAAACGACACTTCATATCATCTCAGAATTGTTCTTTAATTGTTAAATATAGTATCCATGACATAATTTGAGCCATGTTGTGGCAAAGAGTTAAGTATCATGTCAATCTTAGCTAACAGTCATGATTGGCATACGGATAGAGAGACTTAGTTGTGAGTCAAAACTAAATATAGAGACAGGCATCTTCCACATTTCATCTCGAGTGTGAAGTTGTCCCCGGTGAATATAACACGAGAACGCA
>CM067366.1:18209455-18226747 GCA_034401795.1 Chaetoderma sp. LZ-2023a | reverse complement strand
ACGACACGACGATGTTGATTTTTTCTGGGGGTGGGGGGGGGTGTGGTTTTGTAGCTTCGTACCGTTATCTTCAAAATGCACTTACGGAGTTGTGCACGCTCAAAATAAGAACGTATTGCCACTTTGTACACCTTCAACTCTGCATCGTGTTGACTGATGCGTAGTGTTTAATGTCACAATAACGTGCACATGTACATGCCCCTTACTAACAAACGTCTTGGTTTTCATATGCTCTCAATCATGAATCTGCTTGTCCATGTGTTACACGATATTCTCTATTTACACACGATCGACATTATAACATCCTGTCTCACGGATCGGACTTAACCTTGCAACGTCAAATATCAAAGAAAGAAAAAAGAAAGAAAGAAAGGAAGAAAAAAGGAAAAAACAAAACATAAATTGAAAGAAAGTAGACAAATCTTGAGTAGAAGTATAATTTGTGTTTGTAAGCATGTTAAACTGTCCTTAGTTGTAGTCTTGCTCTTAAATCAATGTTCATTCATTATACTCAACCCGATCTGTGTGCCACATCGGAAAAGCTTAAGGATACGTTGATTATATTTGATAATGCTTTTTACATCATCAGACAAATCCATAATAGCGCTGCTTATAGGACTGCATTAGGCTGCCCACTTATAAGGGCATGCAATGAACGCATATTAAATGCACATGACTATACATGTTCTAATCAATTACATGATCGATCCCATTTCTGGCCTACATTAAAAAGACACTTTAAAATAGGTTCCCGTGTATCATAGATGATGCCATTTAAGTAAACGACATAGTACTAATATAGTATTGGAAAATACTGGCCTCTAATATCACATCTCGTACGATTTTAAGGTGAAACGGTTCCATTCAATCGCTGCTTAAAGAGACACGGGAATGCAGTGGTATTAGTTCTATCCGTTTTATGACATCTGCACAAATGATGCATGTTAATATATTATCAAGGGATGCATTTCATGTTGGCTGATTTAATTAATGTCTGCATCCGCAGTTGATAACTCGTGTTAAGTATTTAACTCGATGCATTATCTATTGCCCATTGGACATATGATGTGTAGTAAAAAACAGCGCACACTAAACAGTAAGGTAAATCAGGTGTTTTTGATGGCCATTGCAATCATTTGGCAAATACATACTTTTACTTCCTTTCATCAAGCAAGGTAAAGAGTAAAATATATCTTTTTTTTGGTAGACCTGCTTTTACATTATTCATAATTGACTAACATGGCAAACGTGACTATGTCCTCCTTTGCAACATCACTATTACATAGTATATCTACGAAATAATTTGATTCATGTTTTGGCACACGAGCTAAACATCTTGTTGCAATATTTATTCTAAATTTTTCTCGTATAGCGACATCGGATCGCAGTGGATCGTGATTATGATATAGTATGCGTAGTGGGTGGTGTTCTATTATTGTCTTATCAATTATGATTAGAAGCTGTTGTACTTTATTCGGAAAACAAATTCGTCAAGGTGTAAAGCAAATGAATATGGCATACGATAATTGAGTGACAGATCAGAGCCCTCCATTACACACATGGGCATTACTGGAAAATAAACACTAGTACTTTTGAAGATCACTACTTACCGTGACAACATGAACAGAATTGTCCATAATGTAAAATGTTACATAAATTGCACAAGTTAATTTCTATTACAATACAAACGTCAAATAATAGATTGATATAACGATGGCCAATCTAATATTGGTGTGATACGACTGTAATTCCCGTCTGAATTATTCACTAGACCACATATAATGCTGGGAGTGAATTGTGAAAGGTTAATTGATGACGTTCATCAGCACGTCATATGCAATCGGAGTGTTATGAACCCCAGCTAACATCAGGATTACACAGCAACGCCCATAGCGTTGTACCCCTTCTCTCGCTGCTGGTCAATTATCACATATTTGAATAATTCAATGAATTAATTGTGCTTACAAAGTAGGATTCGCTACCGAATAGTGTGTGTGTCTATGTCATTGATGGCTCGTTCCATTTGATACAATGTGCATGTGTACCCAAGGCAACTATGTGTCGTGTGCACATGCCACTGTCTTCCCACCGATATTGAAGTAAAAAAATGTATACATCGACACAAATACATTCCATCGTATTTGAATCAGTTTATCTCTTGAGATTATATGCTGACCTCTCATGGTACCTATCTCTCTCATGCTGTCCCAGCTCTCTAAACACTCTCCCTTACAATTTCCTTCCCACCTCCTCTTCCACTCCATCTACGACTCTCCCATCCCCACCCGACTCAACCTTTTGCCATACCTCTCCCATTTGGATGGCATCAGCGGAACATGTTTGGAGAACAGATTGCATGCCAACGGAATTGAATGATACCTGCTAAGGGTTGGCATCCAAAAGCTGCATGTGAAACAGTGCTCGAATGATCACCCTATGTGTGTATGCATGGCTACTGTGTTCTGCGACTGTAGTCTTAGAAACATCCTACAGCTGCAATCAGTCCTTCGCTTTCGACAACTGTGACTTGACGTTAGCCACAATCATTAACCTCCTCAGGTATATTCTTGACTTGACTGCACTGTGTCCTGCTTTATTGAGGTCCCCTCGTAGCACGCATAACATATGTATGCATGGCGTCCTTCCTGGCTTTATATTTTCTGGCTCCCAGTAGGATGAATTCAAAGGCTCTCTGTACGGGTATGTCCCATGACATCCTTAGTACATGGCCAAACAGGAATCATCTTTGTGGACGACTCTTACAGACAGTAGCCATCTGCTGCACATCATGCATAATCCATCATTGAAAGGCTTGCCATCGGTGGCAAGTGATGTTGCGTAGGTATTTGCGCTCGCAGGCATCAAGTTTGTCTAAAACTGCCTTTGGAGCTGACCAGTTTGTTACAGTCATATGGGATTAAGGATACGCAGGTCGCATTGTATATACGGTCGTAGTCCTCTTGTCCAGCGATCTTTGATCTACTAATCCATAGCTTTCAGAAAGTCTTGAAAGCTGTGTTATCCATGACACAACGTATAGCAATGGCAGCACTATTACACAGCTGTAATCCCAGAATTTTACTTTTTCTTCATAGTTCGCAGTCACGATGTAGATAGTTGTGTTCATGCTTTATAGATATGTATGTGTGGGTGAACTCTGTTTATCATTCATTCTTAAACAACTTCTCAGTTTGTAGCTTGCTTGCAGCTATTGAGAGCGATGCGTAAACGCGTTTCTTATCCTCGCATATGAAGTCCACCACGTCGGTATATTCCATCGAGCGGCCTTGAAAGCTGTGCTCCCCATGAAACAACGTGGAACAATGTCAGCAGCATTACCAACCTCCATAGGTCGCAGTTATTAAGCGGATCGTCCTTTTCCTTAGTTTCATGCTTGCCAGATAGGTATAGCTGGGTGAACTCTGTTTTGGATGCATTCATGGAGCGGACATTAATTTTCGTCAAGGGTTTATTTTCCTCGTCTACGAAGTCCACCTCGTCGACATATTCCGTCTCTACCGGCATACTCAGTATGGCAGCTTTGGGGTTGGTCCTGTGGAATACATTCCTGTCTCAGACAGATTTCAATTCAGCAACAATGTAATAGGAGAAAAGCATCAGGATAGACCATCTCCTTGTGGGGAGGTGACTGATCTCTCAAAGTCAGCATACTTCACTGACTTAACTCATACTATCAGCTTGATTTCTGCAAGTAGTAGTCTCAATTGTCGTAGCTCGGCTTCCTTCCCATTTTGCCGAAATCCCTGTGCTTGGGCATGACTGACACGCGCAAGTGTCGAGCCAGTACACGCACGTTGACATGATCCTGTGGGGAGAAAGATGATACCTCCACGCCAGTCTCCTCCATAAGTGCCAATTTTATTTGGCCACTAAGTCTTCAAGGATTGCGGGCTGCCATCCACATTCAGAGGCAACTCTGATTATATCTAACCTCCAAACTAGAAACTCGACATCCTCAGATGACCCGATCTTCCCAGAAGTTTACCATAGCTACGCGGTGTGTACGTGGACTGACTGCAAGACTAAAGATGCACATCTTAGGCGCAGTATGTGAGCACGACACTATCGATATAATATGCATTCAAGAGACTAAAGTAGCTGCCCACTCAGGCCAGTAGCTTCAAGTAGGCCATAGGCTAGTACTCGTCGAGCAAAAGCACGCTACATACCCGGTGTTAGTCTTCGTAATCGGGCCAGGGCTCTTCAAACTTGCCATTAGTTTTAGATATGCCAGTGATCGCCTTGCATCCACCCGCCTGGCTATATCAACATCAACGCGAAAACACACTACCACTAAATGCCGCATTGTCAACGGAGTTCGAGCTTATTCAACGCCAAACAGTACCTGGGATGTAGACATGGTAATCACCACACCCCTGCCATGCGTGATAAATGCGAGAATCTATTTCCTGACTGACCGTATGTGAACGTTATACATTTGGAAATAAGCACACGAGATGATAGCTTCTAGGCGAAATCCCAGTTTGAAATGTATTCAGATGGAAGAAACTGCGGTCGGTAACGGCCCTAGTACTCAATCGTACTTTGATGTCAGTACAGTGACACTAACTCTATGATGACATGCCGCCTATGCAACATCAACACTGCCATACTAACTATATAATGTCACGCTACCTATACAACATCAGCACTGTCATACTAACTCTATGATCGCACATCATCTATACAACATCAGCACTGTCATACTAACTCTATGATGGCACGCGACCTATACAACATAAGCACTAGTACTCTAACTCTATGATGGCACGTAATCTATGCGACACCAGCACTGGCATGCTAACTATATGATGGCACGCCATCTATACAACATCAGCACTAATACTCTAACTCTATGATGGCGCTTCATCTATGTGGCATCAGCACTGTCATACTAGCTCTATGATCGCACGTCATCTATACAACATCAGCATTATGACTCTAATGCCATGATGGCACGCCATCTATTCGACATCAGCACTGTCATACTAACTATATGATGACACGTCATCTATACAGCATGAGCACTATGCCTCTCACTATATGATGGCACACCAGCTATGCGACATCAGCACTGTGCCGCTATCCCTATGTTCGCTCTGTTTGATGCATCATGCCGAAGCATATGTCCTGATGTATACATACTCCAAGTGCGAGAGGAAATACTTTTATAATTCTAATTATCGTACCTAAATTAGATTACAGATATATGCCACCACGGGAGACAAGTTATAGGACACATTTACCAGTAATACCGGTGGTGATGGTTCAGTCGCCAACTTACTTGCCACGGGTCATTTCATGAGCACGTGTGCTATTTCCCTAATACACATCGATTTCATAGGATTCTGGTCATGTGACAATATGACCCTGAAAATACAGTTTACTGAGACGGTGCTGGACCAATATCGTCCCGATAGGGGGGGGGGGGTGGGGTGGTGGGGCTAATGTGCTTATTCATATGTACATGTTAAATACGTCAAGGATATGTATTTGTAATTATTTTAGCAAAATATTATCTATGGTTTTCACTTATTTTACTATGTAACCATGCTCATCTTAATGACCACGTTTCTACCGCTGTCTACCTAACAGGGAATACGTGATCACTGTCACATGGCATTCGGAATACTTACACAGTCTCATGTCCGGAAGCTGACCAGAATCCGGCAACTGTCCGTGCCAACTTACCTGAAATGTAACTATATATATATATATATATATATATATATATATATATATATATATATATATATATATATATATATATATATATATATATATATATAATTTTAAAAAATTGACTTTATTGTCATTTGTTGATCCAGCTTTCTCAAATTTCCTAATCACATAACTTGTCTGTGAATCTCGTGGATGCTGTGGAAGTAGTAGCACCAATGGCATTCACTTTAAAACAGGCACGGCCTACACTCCTTGTGACATTGACAATTATTCTACTGGCATATCATTTCTAAAATAGTTAATGCACAATCCCGTGGATGTGTGTCTTTGAACCGCGTATATCAAATACATGCTGTTTGTTTTAAGCAATTGAACACTGAAGTCCCAGCATTTTAATTCCGTCATAGCAATCAAGGTAATATGCTGAATGGTTTTAATCGAATTTTCCCGCCAGTGGAAGCAACCGCCGAATGGGCATTCGTAAACATAATATTTATTACATTGTTAATGCCCTTTCAAATTCGGATATTCGAATTGCCAGGGGGAAAGGATGCCAGCCAGTGTTGTTATATACATCTCCCCCACACCCTGACATGGATTCCCTCTCAATTATGGCATGCCACAATCATATCTATAGCAAGCAGTTGACGTAAATAAGCCCTAAATTGCATATTTGTTTGCAGCTAAATTCAGACAAATTAATGGCGTTTGTCGCTGCCTGTCTCTGGAGAGTGCTCATTGACTCGGATGTTTTGAAAAATTTAGATGTATGCTTCCTTTATCAAGCACAGTATTTGATATAAGAAATACAATGCCGACAGATGCAGTTGTATACTTTGAAAAACCATCACTGATTGCAATTGCAGTGTTACATCCGATCCAGCGCCATGCCAGGTTGCTAATGAATGAATGAAGTATAGCTGTGTTCGATATTGTCTTATCGATTGCAGTTGCCCAGGGATAGCACAGTGTCTACTGAGGTATTTATCTGAGCTTGATTGCATCCACTATATCTATCACAAATTCTGATTTGTTGTGCTGCTCATTTTCATCATGTCCACACTAGTATGAAATGTGCACTTTTTGAGCCCACCTCTCCTCTATTAAGTTATTTCCATCTTATTTGAACAGACACATCTCTGAATGTCGAACGTTCCGATCTCCATAGGTCTATGCTAAACTGTGTGAGTAAATGGAAGAAGATCTCGAAGATTTTCATTGCATAGTGTGCCCCATTTTGATATATTTTGATATACCCTCCCAGTTATCTATAAGTTATGCTAATATCCCACCCAAACTTGTTGGGATCGGTTTGAACAATTGAAACCTGAATTCGCAGAATCTACATTTCAATATTATATACATGAATGTGTGCTTATTAAGCAAAGCATGACTTAATAGTGTACGTCTGCATCGGTTTACATAACTAATCATGACAACCTTTGAGAGGCATAATACAAATAGGGGTATTCATCTGGACAAAATTATGATGCAAACACACCGGCCCACATGATTAAGCATGATTACTTGCCACGGGGTTTTTTCATGAGCACATGTGCTAGTTCCCTAGTACACACTGTCAGTGAGTCCTGGGCATGTAATAATATAACCCTGATAATGATGTACTGGGACGGCACTGGACCAATATCGTAATGATAGGGTGCTATTTTGGTTATTCACATTTACATGTTAAAATACGTCTTGGATATGTGTTTATACTTATCTTGGCAAAATAATGTCTATGGTTCTGACTTATTTGGAAATATAACTGTGATCAACTTAATGGCCATCTTTCTATGGCTGTCTACATACCGGGGAGTAGGCGATCACTTCCACATATAATTCGGAATAGTCATACATTCTCATGGCCGAAAGCTGAGCAGAATCCAGTAACTTTCGGTTCCAACTTTATTGAACCAGAACTATATATACACATAATTAAAATAAGACTGACTCATGTTTGTCAGGGAAGCTGGTGCATGGGGTGGGGGAGTAGCATTACAGGTCTCCAGTCGAAAAACAGTCACAGCCTACATTCATGGTTGCATTGGCAATTTTACTATTGGAATGTCGGACTTAAAATGGTTAATACACACAAACATGGATGAATGCCATTGAACTGGTTATTTCCTATTCATCGTATTTGTGTGAAGCCTTTGCACACTGAAGTCCCATAATGTTAATGTCGCCTTATATTCACAATACAGATACTCTGTTGAATAGTTTTAATCTAATATTACAAGAACCAGGTACTGCCAAATACGCCTTACTGAAAAAACAATATTTATTAAAATGTAAATGCATTGCTATTTCGGACATTCAGGTTGACAGGGTCAATGCCATGAAACTGGTTTATATCAAACATTTGACTTCAATCAAGCCCCAAATTGCACATTTGTTTGTCTCTAAATTCAGACAAATTACTGGCTTGCGTAACTGCCGGTGTCAGTGTGTCCTCTTTGAGTCCGTAGATTTGAATAATTTAGTGCTTCCTTTATCAAACACAATATTGACTATGAAAAATCCAATGCCGAGAAATGTAGTGTTGTCTACTATAAAACTCTAGCGACAATTACACCTCCCCGCTTCATCCGATCCAACCGCGGATGGCATTGTTAATGAATTCAAGCAGCATAGCTGTGGTCGATATTGATTTAGTGGAGCGCAGGTGGCCATAGATAAGACAGTCTATGCCGAATTGCTTCTATTACCTTGTTTGCATCCAACATAAGCCATTCCTTTGTACTGCTCAGATAACCACGTAGAACAGAGTATACTTAGTTGGGTGTTCATAATCATCACCCTGTCCACAACAGTATGGAAGGTCCCACATGTTGAGCTCGCGTTCCCTCCATCATGTTTGGCAGTATTGCCATTCAGCAGGGACTAAACCACCTATGTAGTCCGAATGTCTAAGGTTCCCATCTCTAGTAGGGCCATGCAGAACTGCTTCTGTAAATGGAAGGGTATTTAAAAGATTGTAGATGAATAGAGGGGTCCATATTATCTAACCGACGCCCACATCTTTCTCAGAGCTAGAAATGGATCGCTCCATTTGTGACCCCAGACACACAGCCATCCTAAGCTTGCCGATATAGAAATAGATGCAACGTCTACCCTCTGATTTTACGTTAAAGAGTTTCACGCCTGTCCATGCAATGCCTAATATAGATGTTGTTCTTCTCCTGTAGTTAGGATAGAGTCGAATATAATGTTAGTTTGAAATTACGGTTACCATTTTGGCAAAAGTATGTTTTTCTCAAAATAATGATACGTGTCTTAGAGCGGCTACTATGCTCATCAGCCATTTTATCTACAGTTGTGGATAAAGCAACCCTATATATTGCGCACACACACACACACACACACACACACACGCACGCACGCACGCACGCACGCACGCACGCACGCACGCACGCACGCACGCACGCACGCACGCACGCACGCACGCACGCACGCACGCACCACACACACACACACACACACACACACACACACACACACACACACACACACACACACACACACACACACACACACACACACACACACACACACACACACACACACACACACTGTATCAAAGATGGCATGCTCTATGCTCCTATGCCAATGCATATATCCGTTATGTCTCGGTATGCAAATCCAACTAAATACTAACTAAACATAGATATATATATATATATATATATATATATATATATATATATATATATATATATATATATATATATATATATATATATATATATATATATATATATATAGATGAACAAATCAATAAGAAGATCTCATTATGTCGTGGATTTTCTGGAAATTAATTGTAATCGACCATGTCATTTGTCTTATTATGATTATATTGAACATTCTCCAGCGCCGCGTGATAGATAAGCGCTTGAGATTGGAGTGATAAAAGGAAAGGTATGATCAAACACCTGTCAGCCAATGTTCTATTAGTGTGTCTTAGCGCTGAATATGTAGTCTAGCTGAATGTAACGTCCCCACAACATCAACATTGGCTTGTGCAATACCAATGCACACCTGAATTATAGTCATGGCATCCAACATACCCGGGGCGGTACATGATATATGGCGGACTCTTTATCGGCACTGACCATACGCAGACGTTATACATATGTACCTATACTTGCGAAACTATCGCTTGAAGGTATATTATCTATAACATGTTATTCGGATGGAAGTCTGCAGGAGATAATAATCTTGGTACTCAATGCCACATTAGTGTCAGCGCAATGACATTAACTCTATGATGGCACGCCACCTATACAACATCTGCAATTGCCAATGAACAGGTTAATTAACACGCTATGATTCCTTTGAAAAAAGAACATGTATTCGACCAAATCCATCGGTTCATCGGCTGCCACCGGGATTGTGTAAATCCATCCAGTCATCGGCTGCCACCTGGGGTGTGTAAATCCATTCGGTCATCGGCTGCCAGCTGGGTTACAGACATCCATCTGGTCATCGGCTGGCAGCTGGGTTCCATAAATCCATCCAGTCATCGGCCATCAGCTGGGTTGCGTAAATCCAACCAGTCATCGGCGGCCAGTTGGGTTGCATAAATCCAACCAGTCATCGGCCGTCA
Source organism: Chaetoderma sp. LZ-2023a (assembly GCA_034401795.1). NCBI lineage: Eukaryota > Metazoa > Mollusca > Caudofoveata > Chaetodermatida > Chaetodermatidae > Chaetoderma > Chaetoderma sp. LZ-2023a. Next base: position 18,216,435 of record CM067366.1, on the reverse strand, counting down.
GCTGGGTTGTGTAAATTCCGCCAGTCATCGGATGTTAGCTGAGTTGCATATAACCCTCTATACTTGTTCTCTCTGCATCATCATGCTGCTCGCAACGTCTCCTAATATTTATATTGACATATTTCATATTTCTTGCTGCCAATGTCTAAGACACGAACGCCCTTACTTCATGGTGATATCTCCAGCGATTGTATGGCATTTGCTATGGATGTTCACAGGGATTCGACTACAAGTGTCCGCACCACTAGTTTCAATTGTCTTTTCCCAGACTCGTGTTGATATTTACATATATGTATACATATTTTTCTTTCAAAAGTGCATTACTTACCCCATGGCACAGGTGAAATAAACATGTGCGTATCTGATGGATCAATGTATATTAGTCTTGCCACGAGATAAGCAGCCGGGCCTATTGGCCTACACGTGTACACGTGACCTGACATGTCCAGAACCTACACACGCCCCTTTTCAAGGCGCATTACATGTGCAATGTGTCCTGTAAATTAAATTAAATTAAGTTAAGGCGACTATATAAGCAGCCTTGCCTATTGGCATACGGGCGTCATGCGATTCAACACCTCTCAGACGGTCTTAGCGGCCTATCAAACTTCATTAAACCCTGTTAGCCAACATCACATGACACGACCATGACACCGAGACTGACGCACTCTACATTAGATCAAACCCTTTCTTCGTGTGACATTAGGGCATTGCAACGAGCAGAAATAACGGCACGTGACATACACCATGGCCACGAGATAAGCGACCGTGCTGATTGGTCTACAGGGGACATGTGTCCTCGGACACAGCTCATTAAAACTGTCAAACGGCCTGTAATGCGCGAGCTGCCGTCCCATATGTTGCTCTAAGCTAGGGTGACGAGATAAGCGCCCGTACTGGTTGGTCTACAGATGTTACGTGACTTGGGCCACGCCTCATTACACATGACAATCATCGGCACGTGGGTACACCTCTGCACACAATACACATCGAAGAAATAGGCGGCTGTTCAATGATTGGTTGAGAAGGTGATGATGCCACAAATATTTGAATTAGGACACGCCCAATTTTCCCCCGCCTAAACACTCCAATCTGACTCGTCGAGAGAGAACAAAGGACACCTGCTCTCGACAAATGGATTCACGTATTTTTGGCGAGAAAAAAGGGTCTGGCGTGATTGAGGTATCGATGTGAAGATAACCTTGCTATCCTATATGTATCACTTTCTCTAATCTGACTGATTTCAAATTCTTAACGAGCGCGAATTAATATCAATATTATTCAACTTGTCATGGGAGAAGGAATTATCCCATTTTCAAGTTGTATCACATCTGAGGGAGATAATCAAATCTGTACTCTGGAACATCTTCCTGCATTTATCTTGATCCTTATCTTTCGAAGTTGTGAGCGCTCCAACACCGCCTTAATTCCCTCTTTGTGCGCTTTCATATGTGCATGGTTTTGACTAGTAGCCCATACTCAATAAAATACATTAGCAATAACATGCATATTTGCGCGTGCATTGCTTCCTCCAATGGAATGATTTGTAAAGCTAGATGTTTTGAGATGGTATCGCCTGCGTTTTGGGGCGGATGGGTCATAAATATAAAATTCCAGGCTTATACCCTCAAACAGTGGAGGGTGGTGGAGGTGAGGTCAATTTGCTCTTGGTCAACCACTCTTCCTAGGGTTATGACTAGCCATGCCCAAGCTGATGACGGCGAGGATGGCGCCAATCATGGCGATTGCGTTGGCGATGACGACACTAGGGGCGATTGTGACGACGACGACGATGACAAGGACGACGGCGATGACGAGGATGACGACGACCACCACCACCATCACCATCACCACGACCATTAGCACCTATTGAACTGTCTCGACTTTACAACTTTATACTATTTATATCTGTGCCAGAATATCGACCACATGCGATTATCTCCTGCGAAGATTGCTAATGTACATAATTGTTCTGCCATGGGCCGAATACCTAGAAACGTAGAATGTGCTGGGGCTCGAACAGATCCACTAGATGATAGCGCCATTATCATCTTTGCAAACACTGACATTTGTTAAGGAGCTACACACACTCCCCGATCAGCGTAGTCAGATAACATAGGCAATACGATCAAGATATTAGTATCATGATCAGGCGCATTGTACTTCCGGAATTATTTTTCTGCAAGACTGACCAGTGGTAATAGATCTCATTATTAATGGATTTACTATGGGTATTTCTGATTAATGATCCATGCACCGTGATGTGTGTTGTTCAATGTAACACTACCTGAATCTTCATAATACCAACGTGGCTGTTCGATTTAATGGCACAGGCTTCGTCAAGATAGGAGCACACTAACATACCCATTCTGGTACACGCATACACACACGCACATATCCGCACAGGCAATTGGCTAGATACATTGGTTCTTCAGAAAGTGGGTCATGTTGTCCTGTGGAGTATGCGAGGTGCGTGCAGGTGGAGTGAGTGCGTTCACAGAAGGAAATGGCCGCAGGTAGCAATTTTGGTATTTCCTGCCTGCGTTCGGGCTGAGATCATTTTAAGTGACTCTCAGACACGGGTGAGCTTGGGAGCGCGTAGGGGGCGATGGGGGATTTGTGGGGTTGGGGTCGAACTTACTCTAGTTTTATTCCAAGGGCTCCGCATACAGTATGTTCCATTGGCTGACAAATGTGCACAGGGAGGTGAGAGGGCACATTGGCGCTCTCATCATCTGGGTTAAAGCATCACACTAACTTCTAACATCAGTGTTCGGTGGTGGTGGTATCGTCTCTCGGAAGTGGGACTTCTTAGTGGAGGGGAGCGGGGACAAGAGGGGACTGATAGGTGGTGGAGGGTATTCCCAGCGGTCGTTAGGGTCGGTGACGGTCACTGTCTGGTCAGTCAATCCATAAAGAGTTATCTGTCGCGAATGTCGTTTAGAGCTAATTCCTGCAAGTCGGAACAGGACGAATTTCTAATTTGGTGGGTTCACGTAGACGAATCAGGCCAGTGCATCGTTTTAGTTGATACCGCCTGGTTGATCCTATGTTCTCAGTAGACACACAGAGCTGGTCCTACTGAGTGTGCATATTACTAACATGTTTTAAATGGGATCCCACGCAAGGCGGTAGTGTATCTAACAAAGGTGTTTTTGTAGTATAAGGCCTCGTGCAGCTGCAGAAGGACACGATCGGTTTAGTTACGTAAGAACATCCTCCCTCGCAAAGTTGGTCAGATCTTTCGCTCAGAGTGTAGGCCAGCTTGAGCAAAGTCTAAACGGCTTTGACTCAGTTCAAGGTAGGGCCTTCCGAGTTGATTTCAAATCCTTACCGAGTGTGAATTAATATCACTAGTATTCACCTTGACATGGTATAAGGAAGTATCTGATTTTCAATATCGATATACTGTAACATCTTCCTGCATTTCTCTTCAAGCTGATCTTTAAACGTTGTAAGCGCTTCAAGCAACACACGTACGTATCCCTCCTTGTGGAATATTTGGAGGAATTAGTTAAACATTGACGTTGTATAGGTAGAAATGTATCCCGGTGTTTTAATTATGTGAATCGAATTACACTGTAGACTAGGTTTACACAAACCCTTATAGAACATGTTATTCACTCCAGGCCTACACCTTTACTATACATGGCGCCGGTATATAAAGAGGTGAATACATGTTACTATGCATAGTTGGTGCTTATTAAGCAAAGCTTGTCTTAATAATTTCCATCTACATAACCAAACCCTGACTTCCTATGGGAGGAATAATACAAATATAGCTATTCGCCTGGAGAGAAATATGATACAATCGTTTGTTACCACACGATTCAGCCTGTAACACTTTCATGGTGAAGCTGGCCCAAACCGGCATGCACAGTGATCGTGGAGAATACCGGTTTGCAGGCTAACATCATACGTTTTAACACGTATGCATACTATATAAGTAGACATCTATCCCCGTGACTCGAGTTAGATTATATACTATGGATTGCACACACTGCTGGAGAACATGTTATGCACTCCAGGTGTGCACCTTTACTATATATGATACCGGCATGTAAAGGCGTGAATATATGGTAGTATGTACAGCTGGTACTTATTAAGCAAAGCGTGCCATACTAGTTTCCATCTACACCGCTATGATAACCAAATCCTGACTTCCTCCGAGAGACATACTTCAAATAATGATATTCATCTAGGCAGAAATATAATACAGTCCTACGTTGCCATAGGATTCAAAGTGTAACACTTTCATCGTGAAGCCAACCCAAACCGGCCTGCACAGTGATCTTGAGGAATGGCCATTTGCATGCAAACATACTACGTTTTAATGCAATTATACTATAACATGCAACATAATATATCGAGCGCAGGAGTGCGGACATCAGCAACATGTATGCAATGGTATATGGATATTTCATTGAAACTTAGGGTGTGAGACTTGTTCTGACATTACAGCAAATCTCCCATAACATATACCATGGACTGGACTGGCGAATGCTGACCATAAATGCAATGCATCTGATAATAACTGATCAATGATATGAGTCAAAGTCTTATTTCTCTTGCTATTTCCATATGAGAACATATTCTTGATACCGTATGTCAAATGGCCAGTACTGATCCAAGAGTGGACGATTATGGTCCAGTATATGAAGTGGCTTCATCATCCATATTCATTGCCTTTATTAGATTTGCTAAACATGTGTTGACATCTTTTACTGCATGTTTTTGGTTTCCCAAAAAATGTGGTAGATATTCGCGTTCCTTTTAGGAAAATATGTTGGTTGGGTGAGCTGTGGCTCTTGAAACATAATAATATACCTTAGAATCAATTATACATTGGGAAAACAGTGGCTATGTGCGCAATACTGTTATTATATCCACAACACACTTGAGACCATTATAGGACTATTAGCTTGGCAATACAAATCATCAGAGATTGAATACGTGCGTTGAAACGCATGTGTGAATAAAGAGACACTTTCCTCCTTAGCAAATGAAATATAAGTGCAGCTGCAGAAGGACACGATCGGTTTAGTTACGTAAGAACATCCTCCCTCGCAACGTTGGGCAGATCTTTCGCTCAGAGAGTAGGTCAGCTTGAGCAAAGTCCGAACGGCTTTGACTCAGTTCAAGGTAGGGCCTTCCGAGTTGATTTCAAATCCCTACCGAGTGTGAATTAATATCACTATTATTCACCTCGGCATGGTATAAGGAATTATCTGATTTTCAATATCTATATTCTGTAACATCTTCCTGCATTTCTCTGAAGCTGATCTTTAAAAGTTGTAAGCGCTTCAAGCAACAACCGTACGTATCCCTCCTTGTGCGCGTCCAACTGTGAAGGGTTTTGCCTATTAGTGCATGATCAATAAACATGCATGTGCATTACTTCCTCCCATGGACAGATTTTGAAATCTAGAGTTTTTGAGAGGGCATCTCCTGCATTTTGGATCGTGTGGGTCGTACACTATAACATGTCATGCTTATACACTCAAACAGTGGAGGAGGGCTGGGGTCAATTTCCTGTTTGACACCCATGCTTCCTATGGAGATGAATAGTCAAGCTCAAGCTGGTGATGGATAAGATGGCGCCACTGCTGACGACTGCGGTCTCAAAGACGACACTGGCTACGCCAGCGTTGATGAAGACGACCACCACCACCACCAACACCACCAACACCACCAACACCACCAACACCACCAACACCACCACCACCACCAAGACCAGCACTACCAGCACCGCCAGCACCGCCAGCACCACAAACACCACCAACACCAACACCACCTGGTGAACATTTATGACCGTACATCGTTACGGTCTTTATATCTGTTCCAGGGTATCGGTCACATGCTATTATCACCTGCGACGATTGCCAATGTACATAATTGCTCTGCCATGGACCGAATACCTAGAAACATAGAACGTGCTAGGGTTGGCATGGATTCCCTAGATTATGGCACCATTAAGATATTGACAAACATTTGCATTTGCCAATTAGCTACTCACACTCTCAGGTGAGTGTAATCAGATACAATTTGAAATACGATCATGATATTACTATTATGATGGTCGGGAATAGTGTACCTCAGGAATTATTCTTCCACTAGACGAGCCAGTGGCAATGAATCTCATTAAATAAGGAATTACCATGGGAATTTCTGAATAATGATCGTGCCTGATTCATGTATCGCAGTGTGCGTTGTACAATGTACCATTACCTGTATCTGCACTTCATAGGATGTCGCGTTATCTCGGTCAAATATGTCAAATTTAACTGTACGGTTATTTCAAGGTCATGACCTAGAAAGTATGGTTATGCAATTGAAGCAAATCTAGGGGTTATAAGGCTCAACCGTCTGTGATATTTGGACGAGCGGGCCAACCCAGATGTTAATTTAACCTATGTGAGCTCAAAAGCCTGTTAATGAGAAGGACCAGATTTATTGATGATGGGAGCATACGTTCCAAGTCAACAGGAACTCGCCCAAAGTGGTGTAAATTAAATGGCTCGGATATTTAGTATCAATGGATCAAGAATTACAGGTGTTTGTCGCTGTAGATTTTATGGTATCAGGACACCTGATCTATATGACATAGGCGGGATTTCGAATCAAGGTAAAGTATTCCGGATTTAAAGAAAGCAGTTGAGGAGCCAGCAGCGATAGAGTATGGCTATGGCTGCAACTCAAATTAGATTATTTGGAGTGGATAATGGCAAACCATGGTGGTGATCTTTCCGCATTGCACTTACAGCTCACATGTCTCTGCTTATTGGCCAAACTTGATCAATGGTACCAATATACCCGTGATAAAGTTATGATCACAATTCAGAAATGTATGACTTGGTCAAAGTTGTGCGTTGCTCAGTCACTACCAGAGCTCTTCATTAACCGACCACAATACTATTGTTGATCTATCTAATGACGTTGCAGTCGTAATTGGGGATATTATGGCCGAGTAACCCAGATAT
>CM067366.1:18105691-18208955 GCA_034401795.1 Chaetoderma sp. LZ-2023a | reverse complement strand
CACACCGCGCATTTACATAGGGATCGCACAAGCGTGAAAGCTAAGTCAGTATTCGAGCCGCAGTTTGAACACATTCGAGTGCAGTGTTTCTTGAAAAATGTGTTCTATTTCCACTTCCCCAAATGTAATGTAAGATGGATTCTTACACATGATACATTTTCTGATCCATCATGATGAGGCGTATGTTCTGATGTACACATTCGTCAATCGCGAGAATACAGATTGTAAAGGTTCAGGTGCCAGCTGGCTTTGCCTCGGCGCATTTTCCTAATTCACACCGCTTTCAGTCCATCCCGGCCATGTGATAATGTAACCCTGACAGTGCAGTGTACTGGGCGTGTGCTGGACCAATATCCTGATGATATGGGGCTAATTTGCTTATTCACATGTACATGTTAAAATACGCCAAGAATATGTATTTGTGATTATTTTAGCAAAATATCATATATGATTTTGACTTATTTGGAGATATAACCGTGACGATCTTAGTGGGCGCTTTTCTACCGCTGTCTACCTAACGGTGAATACATGATCTCTGCCGCATGGCATTCAGGATAATTACACATGCTCATGCCCGACATCTGAGCAGAATCCAGTAACTTTCTGTGCCAACTTAATTGAACTATGACTATATATAGACATAATTAAAATAAGACTGACTGTATTGCCATTTGCGGATCCGTCGCATCTCATGTGTGCTATGTACATGTTTGTCTGGGAAGCTGTTGCATGAGCTGGCCGCAAGTAGCGCCAATAACATTCAGTTGAAAAACAGTCACAGCCTACATGCATGTTGACATTAACAATTATACTACTGAAAGTTCAGACCTAAAATGGTTAATGGACACAACCATGGATGAATGTCAATGAGCTGGTTATATCATATACATTGTATTTGTTTAAAGCCTTTGATCCCTGAAGTCCCAGAATTTTAAGTTTTGTATGTTAACAATACCGATAATCTGTTGGGAAATTTTAATCTAATTTTATAGGAACCTGTTACTGCCAAATAAGTATAAGTAAAAAAGAATATTTATTAAAATGTAAATGCATTTTCCATTTCATTCCGGTTAACAGGGTTAATGCTACCACACTGGTCTATAGCAAACAGTTGACGTCTATCAAGTCCTAAATTGCACATGTGTTTGTCGCTAAATTCAGGCAAATTAATAGCTTGCGTAGCTGCTGGTGTCTGGAATGTTCTCTTTGACTCGGCAGTTTTGAATTATTTAGCACAGTGGTTGGTTTCTTTATCAAACGCAATGTTGACTATGAGAAATTCAATGCCGAGATATGTAGTGTAGTCTTCTTCAAAATTCTACCGCCGATTGTAACACCCGCTACATCTGATCCGACGCGGGGGGGGGGGGGGAGCGGGGGCATTGCTATTGAAGTAATGCGGTATAGCTGTAGTCGACATTGCATTATCGGAGTACAGTTGCCCATTGGTAAGGCAGTCTATAGTGATGCGTTTATATTACCGTATTTGTATTCGACATAAGCCAGTCCTTTATACTGACCTGAGCACTGCTTATCACACATTCTAATTAGTTGGGGTTTTCATGTTCATCACCATTTCCACAGCAGTATGGAAGGTGCCACTTGTTGAGATCTCATCTCCTCCATCAAATTAAAAGTATTGCTTTCAACAGGAAGTAAACCACCTATGTAATCCAAATGTCGACGCTTCCCATATCCATGTCCATGCAAAACTGCTTGAGTAAATGGAAGGACGTTTCGAAGGTTGCCATTACATAGAGGGGTCCATATTTATCTAAGCCACGCCCACGAGTTTCACGCTTTGAAATTGATTTCAAACACTGAAACGTGATTGAGTGGAAGTCGCCTAGCTATAAATGGGTTGGATACAGCTAGACATGGGAGGGGCAGAGCTAAAAATGGACCCTTCTATATGTGATCACAGAAACAAAGTAATCCTGAGCTTGCCGATATAATGATCTGTCCTCTTATTTTACATTAAAGGTTGACGACTGTCCGTGCAATGCCAAATATACATATAGTGTTGCTATTGTCGTATCTATTGCTTAATTATATAGTTAGCAAACGGTCGAACATAGTGCTCCTTTAAAAAGTATGGTAAGCGTTTGGCAAAATTGTGTTTCTCTCAAGATAATGATTCATGTTTTAGAACTTCTACTACGCCTATCAGCGACCAATTAATAGCATAATAACTGCACTAGCTCATGCGTGAGTTATCAATAAACTATGGGCGATAAAGGTGTGATAACATAAACAGCCTAACCTGTGTTTGTCGATAGCAGGAATATCTACTCCTCTCATAATCCACTACCTCGAGAGCCGATTACGTTTGATATATCGTCATGGTAATGGCCAATACATCCATACGACGCTTTACGTACTGATAACACATTTTAGCTGTTTCTGTTTTATACCAGTATATTTTAAACATGTATGCCTCTACCAATCAAGGGGAGAGTGTGTACGCCTATTATTCAATGTGCCTTGGCAGCGACAACGCATTGTCAAATCCCTTTCAACAGATCAACAACTTGTATAATTACATTGAAATTGGGATTCTGGGAGTTCATGTTATAATGTATGTAAATGAAATGCAACTCGTACATGCAATGTGAGGAGATTAGATACAAATGCGAATGGCATAGCGAGAAATTATCCGGTCTTTGCTATTAATGGTAGCATAGCTAGAGATATATCTATCCATTCTCATATTACAATATGGGCATCTCCCGATATTATCTCAAATACGATCATGCACCTACTCGATTACACTTGTATGCACAACACAGTTTTCGATGCTGTTAGCCACGGCACCCTTATTGTGCTAATAATGTCCAAGAAGCCACGTGCCCCAAGCAAATCAACCACACATTGTGTTCCCCACCAGCATACGGAGGATCCTATCCAATGTTACTATATGCTGCATCCGAGACAAGATTGATGACTTCACCGGATTATGGCAAAGTATATGTATACGTGAACGTAGCTGTGCATACGGTATATGGGATCAACGCATGCGTGTGGCAGTAGCCATGTCCAGTCACAGACATTTCTACCAAATAGGCATTGGCATGTCACGAGTCTTCGACACAGTTAAGGGCTCAAAGATTCTAGATGTATTAAGCCACGCTAAGCTACAAGGCAGCTGAGCTGTTTCTAGTTAGACAGCTACTTGCAGACACACAGCTGAGAGTACGAGTCGAGCCAGCGACGTGTGCAGAGTTTAGGACATCAATCGGCTCCCCACACGGATATTTATCCCCTGTGTATTTCACTCATTAGCATGCTGCTGCATTGCAATTCATATGGGAAAATTCCACAAGACCAAACGCACTAGTGTCCACACTGGGAATGTCGCTAGGGATGGAATCTGACGACCTGATCTTCATAGACGAGGACAACAAACCCATTTATGATCTTCTCCCAATAGCTGCAAGCAGACTAAAAATTGAAAACCTCTTTATGAATTAATAATTAAAAAAACAGAGTTCACCTGCATATAACTAGCTACATAGCTTGAAACCAAGGAAAATAACGATCCAATTCGTGGCAGCGAACCATGGAGGAAAGGTAAAACCCTGGTTTACTGCTGTGTCGTAATGCTGGCATTGCATCACGCTGCGTCATTGTGGTCATAGCCTACCAGTCCATCTGGAAGCTATGGATTCGTATATCAAAGATGTCCTTGACAAAACGACTACGTGTATACAATGCAGCATGCGTTTCCCTGATGTTGTACATCTGTAGCAGCAGGGCAGCTCCAAAGGCAGCTATAGACGCACTCGATGCCTGCCACCATAAACGCATACATATTCTCACTCTGCACCGATAACCAGACATCATAATTCCAATGATGGACTATGCAAGATGCGTAACACAACGCAGCTGCCCATAAATGTCGTCTAGCAACGATGGCCCGTAGTTTACCATGTGTTAAGGATGCCAGAGGAAACAACAGCACAGACATTCTTGGAATTCTCCCTACTAGGAGGCGCCATCAAATACAAAGCCAGGAGAGGACGTCATTGAATAAATATGTTAAGCATGCTACGAAGTGATCTCAACAAAGCAGGACTCGGTACAGTCAAATAAAGAATGGTCCCGAGGAAGGTAAAGATTGTGGCTGAGGACTTTTGGTACTACAAATATGTGGCCGGGTAGTCGCTCTCGTGGACCTTCTCCCCCCGCCAACAACCACCCCCGCCCCAACCCACCCTACTCCCCCACCCAACACCACCCAATGCAACCTCCAACCCACCCCAGGCTCCTGCTACCAGGTAGTCAGTCGTCGCAAATACGTTAATCCCTATCTTCATTCCATTCAGCCACTGGGTTGGGGAATTCAGACATAGTCAGGGCACCGAAGCGAAAGCTATGTCTGAGGCCCCTTCCAGGTGGCACTCGGTTACTGCTGGTTTTGTCTCTTGCGACGATGTCCCATGGGGACTTTATCAGGCTCACATAGAATTGTTTGCTTGTCGGAGCGGTCAGCCATCTCCTTGGAGACCTTCGGGTCGGGTCGGGTGTTCACAATACGGTGGAGTGCTTGTACCAGGCGAGTCCTGCTAGCTGGGCCCGACACGGTATGCGGATGCATTGTCCTATTCCTCGCGGCTGCGGTGTGGAAGCAGCAATCCAGAGTTAGAGGCAGCATGACGATTCCAAAGTTGAGGTCATCTTTTTTAAATTGAAGTCGGTTCTTGAGGCGCCTGAAATGGAGGTGTTAGCGATGGCAGTTGTGGCAGCGGTAGTTGTGGCAGTAGTTGTTCTGCTGGTGTTGGTGTTGATGATGGTTCCTTCCACGATGCGGGAGTTGAACCTTGGTGCATGCAGTTGAAGATGCACCCACAGGCTGGTGCGTGGTTCCTTCGAGGTAGGTATCAGGTCAGGTTGTCCTGCAGAGAATGGGAGTTGCATGCAGGTCGAGTGACTGAGTTCACAGACAGAGACAGGCCCAGGTGACCCTTTGCCCTGTATTCGAGCCCAGCTGTTTTTAAGCAACTCTCTCGGGGCCTAGTCGGCTTGGGACAGGTATAAGGGGAGGGATAAGTCGCAGGGGCGAACTTATCCTCGTTTTATTCCACAGGCTACATGTGCGGTGTTTTCCATTTGGGTGAAAGATGGGCAAGTGGTGGCGAGAGAACCAATTTTACCCTGGTCATCCAGGTCAAAGCATCGCCCTAACTTCTAAGGTTATCGCTAGGAGGGCCTATCTGGCGGATGGGGTATGGTCTCTTGAAAGTGGGACTTCTTACGGGATGGGAGCATGGAACTAGTAAATTGAAAGAGAGAGGGTCCCAGCGGTCGATACTTTACTAATTGCCACTATTTATTCAGTCAGTCTATAAAGGGTTACTCTGTAACGAATGTCGTTTAGTGGTAAGAGCTAATTATCGAAAGTCCGCTTAAGGCAGAACGAATTTCTACGTTGGTGTATTCACTTAGACGAATCAGGCCTGAAGATCGTTTTAGTTGATACCCTTGGTAGTCCGATGTTCTCACTAGCAAGGTTTAGATGGAATCACACGCAAGGTGGCGGTTTAACTAACCAAGGTGTTATTGTGGCGTAAGGCATCAAGCAGCCACAGAAGGATATGGACGGTTAAGTTGCATGAGAATCTCTACCCTTGCAAAGTTGGGAAGATATTTCACTTGGAACTTAGGCCAGCTCGTCATGACATGTCATTATGACACGGTCCCCAAGGGATGTATCTTCCGAGTTGCAGAAATGCAAACTGACTCATGCAATTAAAGGATGGGCGTGCTTTGTTGAGTCTGCCGCTGCTGTGGCTTTCTCTCTTTTTTGGAATGCACGTAAAGCATGCTTAGTGAATGTAGTGTGATACATTTAAGTGACAAGACCTATCTTAGAGAAAATGTGAGACAAGGGTCAGTAAGGAGTAAGTCGAAAGGATGGCGGATGTATTCAAAGCCTTTTTTTAGAGTGCATCCATGTACGAGATCGTGGAATTAAAATCATGCACACTGGCACCAGGAGTCAGCAACAGTGTTTCCGGTTTAATGAGGCAAACTCAGAAACATGGCGAAGGAGGGGACTCAGCTTTCTTGTTTCCTAAAGAAAATATATTACGCATAAGTGTGAAAGCAGCGTGGATTGCGGTAGTAGTAGGTTCGGAATTAAAATGATACCACCTCCCTCAACTGACAGCCGTTCAGTGATCCATGGCCCCCACTGCCCTCTCACTCCCAGAGACATAGGGTTGTTGAGACATGTGATTGGTGTGGATGTCCCCAGGGATTGAGAGTACAGTGGGGGCCACCACGGATCGCTGAACGGCGACCAGTTCAGGGAGGTAGTATCATATTCCGACCCTACTACTACCACACATAATAGGGTCTGAACGCCCATTTTGAGACAAACATCCACAGTGATATACACCACTGGTCGCCGATCAACCACACCAGGTGGAAGACGCCATCCAGACCAAGGTGGAACAGAACCGTGATCAGTGTATCCGACTGTTCGTGGACGCCCCACCACAGCGCAGCCTGGGGTGGCTGCAGAACAAAGCAACAACGGTAGGCGCCTCCAAACTGGCCGCCATCATGGGGTGGAACTAGGAGCTTAGAGGAGGTTCTGAGCCAGAAGTGTGGGTTCATGACCTGGAGCTGCGACAGCATGGCGTGATGGTGGAAGACTCTCTTTGAGGCCATGAGCGCACACCTACTCGAGATCGACTGCGGGGCACATGCACGGGTCACCAACATCCACGTCGATGGCGGGTGGCTGGGCTACTGGGGACATGCCAACAGCCCCGACAGCTACTTTCTACTCAACCTGGTGCGACAACGTGACTCCAACGAGACAAATCCTGTACATCAACCTGGAGGTCGACGACAAGGAGTACGAAGTCCAAATAGTGGTGGTGCTTTTTGGAGTTCAAGGCCCCCTACAGTCGGCGCCCCAAGGGAGACATACCCAGCTACTACCTGCCACAGGTCTGGTCGGGCATAGAGCTGTCGCCGGTAGCCAAGTTCGCACTCTATGTCTACGTGGTCTACCGCATCTGTGTGCTCGAAGACCTCGGCGACATCCCTAGTACAACAAGGACTACCACTACTGTGACAAAAAGGAATTGGGCGGACCTGTAGCCTGGGGCATGACTGCCGTCTATGTCCCGACGCTCAGCTAGCGCTCGGCTAGCAGCAATGACTCGCAGTCCATCGAACACGATGGCGAGCCGGACAACAAGGCCTGGCTGATGCAGTTCAGCTACTTCGGGGTGGTGACTAACAGCAAGATAGTCGACCCGGTGGACTTTGGCAGCTGCCCCTCCAAGAGGTTCGACAAAATGATGGGCTGACACAAGTACCTGATGCAGCATGTTGACCCGCACTTTGCGGATGGCAGTGGCATCCTCTTCGACCACAGCATTATAGATTCCCTGGCGGTAGTTGCGCCCAACTGCCACTACCTGCTGGGCGTCATCCCCTGTAAGGTCTTTGATATCAACTACATTCCCGTGAAACGTAACCACGAGTTTTTGGCCGAAAACCGGCCCCGCATTAATGAGCTCACCACACTTGCCATGCAGATCCCCGAGCCGCCCAACCCGTGCGCTGCCTATGAGGCCATTTGCCAGACACGTGCCCTGGAGCAATGGAAACGACGTGGCAAGATCTCGCCACCCTGTTCCATCTGGATCGATAGTGATCTTCATCCCTTCAGGGGCAGGGGCTAGCTGCTTCACTATGCCGCCGGCCAAGAAACGTAGCTCTAGGACTCTATGAGTCATTTGTGGGCTAATGAGTCTGACTGGCTGAAGCAGTTTAACAGCACCCTTGGCTTCGGAGACATGTGACACACCATCTACCTGTATGATGCCATCCTGGAGGCTAACAACTTCTTCTGGTCCATCGAATGGACGACGCAGCAGGAGCTTTCCAAGTGTAACCCCGGTCTGGTGACCCACCCTCGTCAGGGAGACACGGTCACCGATGTAGGTGAGGAAGGATGATCCCCGATTATAGTGATTTCGAAATGTCCCATCCCTTTTCACAACAGTGGATAGGTGATGTAACCTCTATGTCAATGACCGCGGGAGGCCTATATAGTGGCAACCATGTATGCCAGTCACCACAAGGTCCAGCACGGTATCACACCTCATTCTTCTCAAACATGAACCGCAGGTTTTTTGTCAGGGTCAAAAGCAGACTATCATGGGTCATCGGGGGACCGCTCGAATAGGCTTTGACCAGATGAAAGCTGGGGTCGTTATTTAGGGTGTATCCGAGAGCTCAATCAACGGCTCTTCGGGAAATCCTATCGAAATACGATCTTGTGGCCATCTATAATGTGGCCCAGGCGCTCCTTCAACACATCCTTGAGGTTTGTGAGCAGCTCCACCCCATTACCACCAAGGGAGAATGGCTTTGAGTTTGCTTGTGTACTGTTGGGCGAATGACTTGCCATCGCTCTCTTCTACCTTGGTAGCATCAACTGCGTACACTTCTGCCAGGTCAGCAAGACCAGTCGAGTGAGCAAATATGGGTTCCATAGCATGCTATAGGAGGGTTTTAAATAGGAGATATAACCTTGCCGATTGTCCGACTGCTGCTCTCAGTTGTGAGAACGTAATCTCACCCTCTCTAGAGGGGAGACAGGTGGTACAGTACCTTGTAGAATGGGTTCTCTTCGAGGTGCCCCAGCGGGGCACAACATACATACATGCCGATGTACTACATCAACCTCCGGGCAGTGCACACAGCAGCTCACTGGCAGAAGTCGGCTGTGACATGATAGAGTATCTCACAAGATTCAACAGCAACCTATGGAAAGCTATCAGTCCTAGCCTGTTCACACCTGTACATCACCTGTTTGACAGCCCATCCATTAACATATATGCCAGCATGGATGGGATATCAGATGCCCATTTAGAGTTTACACTCTTATTACTCATCGACCTGATGACAACATGATATCACACCAGCAATATCTGATATGCCGAGATGATGAATCTGATAGATGGTCGCCCAAGGGCAGCACAGATGCTCGCACAGCAACAGCAACAGATCTGTCAACAAGAAGAAGAGCCACTACAGCGGGAGAGCTGGTATCAACATGATGGCAGCAAGGCAAGGAGGCGAGGAACAGTGAAGGTTCCCGATATTGGCAGGCCCTCCTATAGGAGGGTAAGTGGGAAGTAGGCGTCTTGGCAGACGACGATGAGCCAGATGTCTTCACATATGACGATAAGCCAGATGTCTTCACAGGTGGTACAGTACACGGCTGGCGACTCCAGCAGATAGATGCCATCAGGCAGAATCTTGTCCATGAGGCACAAATGTACAGCAGAATGCACAGGTGATATAAGACAGCCTACAACGTCCTCGCGCATACAATCACTGCTGCGGTTGTGCTTGGAGCCAGTACGGGCATGGCAGCACATACAGTCGTTCTGACCCTGACACTGCAGTCAGTCGACACGACGCTTCACATGGCAGCACCGCATAAAGGCATTCCGACCCCGACACAGCAGCCAGTCGAAACAACATTGCTTCCCGTGGGAGCTATCATGGTGCTCGGGATCAGCCTACTCCACCACTAGCAAACCAGCTATAAGACTATCCTGACTCTCTACAGTAACAGAGGGGACCATGGTGAGACACTGAACCAGCTTGGCATGCCATACAGCCCCTAGACACGCTGCCAACATACACATCCAAGGGCTGGATGGTTCCGCAGCGCATCCATTTTCCTGCTTGTAGTATCCCAGGGCCTTGTTCAGCTCTGAGTCAGGTGAGGCCATGGCGGTCTGCACCTGCTGGAACACATATGATAGATACTCCCGATCCTTGTAGAAACCTTTTGCTCGCAGGAGCTGCTCGACGATACTCCTGCCCATCATAAGGTATTCGAGGAAGCAGATCTGTCCCTTACCATATCCTAGATAGAGCTTCACAGCTGCCAGGTCCTCTGTCCACTCAGCACCCGAGAGCTGAGCGAGCTCATCTGGTGTCTTCTTCTTGTAGTCCTTCAACTCCCTCCGGAAGACATCATAGTACTTCTCGCATAACATGAGCCCGGACATGTTTAAGATGTCTCAATAGAAAGATGAATATTCCTGAGTATCAACCCGTACACCTGGCAGATGCAGACTGGGAAGATCTTTGTAGCTCTCTCGACAGGGGACAGAGACGTGTAACCACATTGTATACGCAGTGCTTAAACAATGACGTCAATGGTGCAGATCGTGAAGCAACTGCCCGAGAGCCAGGAGAGTCTTCAGAAGGTAGAGAACCTGCTGCAAACCAAGACACAGAAGTTACTGCCCAAAGCAAAAACCTCTGGCAGTCTATGTCGCCATTAACGTGGCGGAGAATGTGGCCATGGTGAAGATGAAACGTGGTCATGAGGTTCTTCCTGCCGCCACTGCAGCTGTCCTCGCTACAGTGATGAGTGGGGTGGCCGGGCACTGTCTCGGAATAACTCACGGCATCCCAAAGATCTCCCTCAGTGGTGCCATATACACTGCTGCCGACAGATCATGGGTGAATGTGTTACACTAATGGAGGCCGCGGTTCTAGGGCTAGCAAGGGGTACAATGGCTGTGATCATCGTCACCTACGTATAACACCTCTGAATTGTGAGAGATGGATCACGAGACCCCTGCAGCATATGAGGCATGGCGTGCTGGAGGGTGGTGTGTAGCCCAAAGTCGAGTACGCGGACGGATGATTGCCAATGCCCGGGAATGGTGGACCGCCAATAAGGCATGCCCCTACAGAGAGGGCCAGTACCCTGAGCACTTCTACCAATTCTCCTGGCCGACTGCGTGGTCATCCTATGTCCAGCTATTTCACTGGGGGTATGACTAGGAGGTTCAAGCCGTCTGTTATAGCACTATGACTCTGTCACTGACAGACCTAGACAGCAAAGAGCTAGGGGATCTTGCTCACTTGGGCAAGGCACGCCTTGGTTCAGAGGACACTGTTGCCCCTATCTCCTTCATAGACCTCGATGAGAAGGGAGACCCGCGGGAGATCCGAGGCACCATCCCAGCGCGAGATCGCATCGGGAACACTGATATGGTGGGACAATCGGCCATTAACAAGGTCAATACTGTATACAAGGCGATGGGCATCAAGGCGTGGGCGATCATGCGAGGTATGCTCGGAGTCGATGAGGCTCGAGCCATCAAGGTTATGGCTGAGTCCTTTGCATAGGACCTGGTTAAGGATCTCCTGAAATCGCGGAGATCATTCCAACAGGATGGAGATAATCTCAAGATAAGCACCATCGGCCTGAGCAATATCACTGTCGATGGCAACAAAGTGATGCCTCCAGCTACCAGAGGTGAAGAAGTCAGGGTTCTTTGGTTTGCCGTTTAAGACCACAGGATAGTCATGGCTTCCTATGCATGTATCATACAGTTACTGGATGTACTAGACACTGTTGGTGCTGACACAGGCCCTCTACACTATCTTCTCAGCTGCTGCTGGAAGTTCCTGCTTGATGCCGCCATCGCATCCTTCATACCCACCGGAGGTGCAGGATTCCCAACTCCACAGGTGAAAGAGCTGGTGCAGGAAGTACTGCCGTTTAGTCTCACAGATATAGATGAGTCTACCGCCGACCAAGTGCTAACCATCCTCCGCACGCATGTCTGTACCATTAGACAGTACACCAGCCGATGCTGGCCAGGCGGTGCTGATCATTGCCCCATCAGGGCATTGGAAAACATCTTGCTGCGGGCTCTCCTGGCCGTGCATCTACACTCTCGATACATCCTTCTGGTGTCTGACTCCGCCAGTGAGCGAGTTGACAATAATGGTCAATGGTGCAATGGCCCAATCACCAAGACGCAGAACCTGCAAGCACTGATGCAGAAGCTGCTGGCAGCCCGACTGACAGAACGACTTTTTCTAGTTATAGATGATCCTGCAATGGACCAGAAGACAGTCACCTACCTCAGCAACCTCACCAGGCGCATCCGGCATACACAGATAACTGTCTTCAGCCTCTTTTAGAAGTACAGCCGCAAGATCTCACCGGACATCTGCCACAATGCCCAGTTGCTATACTTCATCTCCAAGTGTGGACGTGCCCTGCTCGAGACCATATACGACAATTTAACCCTCAAGGAGACCAAAGGGGACTGTATCGCAGGTGTACAGAGGGCAGCTGATCTGTACCACTTCATCTTCAGCAACAAGAAGACATGTGACCTGTCACACTTCAAGCATCTCTGGAAAAGGTGCAGACCTTCACCTACAAGAAGACTCCAGCCAGGAAACTGGCCTGCTCTATGTGTCATCGCTGATAGACTGTCGCAGCTGCCACAACTTTGTTGTCATTCATCAGAAGGCTGAGGAGCGTCGTCCGCAGTCTCTGCTACTTCGTCAGATGCGTGAGGACCTTCGTCAGAAGCTTGAGGAACTTCGTCAGAAGCTTGAGGAACTTCGTCAGTTTCGCCAGAAGCCCGATTTTCGTCACAAGCCTGTTGCTGAAACTCTATCCACTGAGGGTCAGATTCTAGTACTCTCTTCTTCTGGAACTTCTCACGGAAGAGCCACATTGTCCATGCGCGGCGAGCATCTGCCTTACGAGCGGATTTGATGAGGTAGTCCTGGTAGTTATCTGGATATTTCAGAAATGCTGGTAGATTACTAGCCAATCTCCTGTGCCATCTTTCATTAAAGATGTGCCCAAGAGCCTCCATGCGACCAACAGTGAACCTCCTGAGTACCTTCTGCATAACCGTGTTGTGGCTCTCCACTACAGTGGCACTGACCTCCTCCCTGAAGTAGTTATTTTCTCCAGGCTGGAGGCTATCCAGCATATTTCGCTCTTCCTGGCTATAGAGGCTAAATACGGCAGCCCACTTCCCGACCGTTAGTAGAACTTTGTTGTCGACCCTCGCCCTTTGGAGAGCTAGAATAACAGGACTGACGGTTTGGGCCACAGGTAGGTTGAGCGCCCTGCCCTGGGTGCTGTCAAACTGCCAGCAGAGTATCCGAGTTAGGAGTTCTTTTGTACTACTAGCTGGCTCTCCTTCCTCCATGGCGGCCAGTATATCCGCATCAGACGGAGGTGTGACCTTGGCTCGCTCGTGGATAATGTTGATGTCACGAAGCAGTCCTCGGACCCTGTCACAGTGGGACAGTGCACGCCATGGCTGTCATGCTGGCTGTCGTTCCGACTTGTCCTGCTGCCTATAGACACTCTGCTCGAGAACTTTACCGAACATGGCAGCCGTTTAAAATCCTCTATATACCCACACCTTAAACATGCTGCAGTATGTGCAACATCCAGATGGGGCCAGTGAACCCGCGACATCGCACTGCACTGATCCTCGGAAGGACTGCCTGAAGGCCATTCGACCCAGTATACATGATGAGAACCGGTTGTCTGCTGCTGGGAAGTACATCGACTTTGCAATCTCGGCACAGATCAACGAGATCAAGAGCATGACACTCGAGTTCAAGCTTCAGGGCACAACAGAACGGACGGTAGAGCTCCCACAGATCGTGAACAGGTGCGAGATCGTGCAGAGCAACAGCACCGTGGACACCACCTATGTGAACGATGAGTACCGAGTCCTAGGTCTGCTGGCTTGTGGACCAACCTTCTATGTGAAGGGGAAGAGGTACTACGCTGTGGGGTGCAATGATGGGTTCACAGAATTAAAACTACAGGTATGTGTCGAGATGACCGTGGCAGTTCCACTCTTAACCCTCCTAGAGAGCACACACGTGAATCCGGCTGCCATGCAGGATAGGCTGTTCCGCTGGGTGTACACTGAGCGGCTCGCAGATGTGCCAATGAATGCTCCAAGACTTCATGTCTGGCATGAAAAGAATGAACAGGAGCTGAAGCAAACGGGTTCCAATCAGTGGATCGTGCATGTGGAGCGAGAACACCAGCATGTCCAAGCCACAGCTAACCAACGAGGAGAGCTGACATTGCATCGTGGTTCGTCAGGCTGTGTCGCTGTTGCCGTCCTGGCTCAGAAGGGAGGAGTCAACCAGCAGGTGGATACGCTAGACGACTTCAAGCTTGTGGTTGTTGGGACCAATGTTCTTGGTGAGGCATATGAGCTGGCTGATTGCCAACTCTACAGGCAGTGAACTAAGTCATATGCACTTCTGCGACTAACCAGTGGAAGCGACGACCTCGATTCGGCACTCAAGGGCCGTCACAACCTCTGGGGCAGAGACATCCCACCTAATCATGGCAACCGGCTCAATTCCAACATTGGAAACCTCATAGCTTGGACTAGCTCATTCGGTGTAACGGTACTTTACTTTGGCTATGTTAGGTATGCATGTCGAACACATCAGGTATTCAGATTGAGCGTGCATAGAGCTGCAGCTGCCACCACTACTATAAGCTCTGCTGTCTTCTGACCTGTCGATGCTTCATGGTCGAGCATTGACTCAGATATCTGTACAGCCTCATAGTACTCATTGATACTCTCATCTGCCTCTTTGATTCTCTGGTTGGCCTGACCTCGGGGTCGTCGTCGGCGTGCCTCCCTCTGGCGCATGTGCTCGAGTGCTTTGCTCTACTCAAACTTCTCCTTAGACAGCTTCTCCATCACCTGGTTATGACGCTCACGCTCGCCCTCTGCCGCCTACTTGTCGGCGAAGCTGAGTCCCCAGTTTGCTAAGGCAAACACGCCCGCATTCATGATTGTGGGTGCCATGCTATAGACTGCAGTTTAAAGCCACTATATAGCTGCCCCAGCGACGGATCCTCAGAGTGATGTATGAACCAGAGGCTGATCCAGTCGAGGTTATAGATGATGATGGGGATTATGATGCGGACTATGATGTCGGTGGTGAGTATTGTGATGTAGAGCTCGAATACCGCAAGCTAGTACACAGAGCGAAAGGAACCTATCGCACTTACGTAAAAGGTTATATATCCGCTGGCAGCAGTTGGCGCTCTGATCACTCTGTTCACAACGAAGGCTGGCGAGACGGTCCGGAAGATCTCCAACAATGCTCTCCATGGTGTTGAGAAGATTTCTGAAGCCATACCAGCCATCCCTCCAGAGTAGGTACGTTCTTCGAAGTCGCAGGCCCTTGGCTACCGCACGTTGCCATAGCGCTCAACGCCATCTGGGCCGCTGAACATTAAGGCATGCTACATAAGGATGGCGTCCCTGTAGGACCTGGTCAAGTCCCTTAGCTTCTGAGGGTTGGTCGATATACTACCGTTCAGAATCCAGCAGAGATTAGATGCCGGTGTACGGAGGTGTTTGAGGACGTCTTCAGTGATGGTCGAATGAATGCCGGCCGTCTGTTCATCTGTTTAGAGTTCACCCAGGCCGTGCATGACAGGACGGGAGTGGACGTCAGTGATGAAATCCAGGAGTTTATCGACCGTCTTTCTTGAGGAACTCTAATATCAGCCGGGTGGATATTACTGTGAGCCTCCTCAACTAATTGAGGCTGCACGTCGCAAGGGCCACAACTTCACACTGGAGACAGTTAGCCAGTGGCTCGGCCACCATGCAATGTGGCAGATATACAGACCTCGTCCATGGCACATCAGGCATGGCCATTTCGATGAAACTGTCCCGAACAGAGCTCACCAGGCAGATGTACTATTCCTTCCACACGACTCGGTTGGCCTAAATTGTTGCAGGTGGATGAGGGTAAGGAGTTCAGAGGTGAGACTGCAGCCGCCATGCGGAAACACAGTGTGGCAGTTAGGCGATGCGAGGTAGGGCATCACCGTGCCCAGGCTATCGTTGAGTGATGGAATCGGACACTAACAGAGAGACTGTTCCCACACCAATACGCCCAGGAAATGGCTGCGTCGAGTGAACGTTCTAGAGTATGGGTGAGAGGGTTGCCTGCTGCGGTGGAGAGATCCAATGCTGAGGTTACTCAGCTGATCGGGAAGAAGCCGGTAGTGGCTATCAGACACTCTGCTGTTGCCAGTCACATCTCTAGAGGAGCGAACAAGGGAGAGGAGTGCCAACCACCTGATTCTCTGGTTCGGTGCCTGTATGAGCCTTGTGAGCTGAAGGTGGTCGACGGCGTGCAACAGATCCTAACTGGTCGATAGATGTTCACAGGCTTGATAGGTATGTGGAGGCGGAGGGGCGGCCTACACTGTAATACCTGGCATGCCAGCACGGAGTGCCTAGGTAACCATTTGTCACAGAAGAGCTTCAGCTAGTCCCTGCAGACACAGCTACCACCGCCACCTAGTGTGCTAACATGATACTCGATGGGCTCGGTCTGGACACCATCTGGAAGCACATGCCGCTTATCATAGTAAGCGGCGAGTCTGAGTTTTTCCTGCTCATACGTCACCATACCCTGGTTGCGCATACGTAGGCCTCAGTTTATAGCTCTGTCCACCCCGCCATGTAGGGTGCTGTAGAACCTATGCAAAGAGACCTCAGTCTGCTGCTTTGACATTCCCTTAGCCGAGCACTTATTTGCAGCTGCGCTCTCCACATAGTGGCATTTGGAGCAGAGAGCGATGCCACAAGAACCTTCGAACTCGAGCTTGAACAGCCCTGGAGTATGTCCAGACCATTTGTCCCAGCTAGCCAGTCCCGCTTATGAGCCTGGTACACTGTTCGCCTCTCAGGGCGAATGACGTCATCGAGGTTGGAGCCTGCTATAGCGATATACGCAGAGTCATTGTCCATCTGCAGGTACCCAAAGCTGTCTGTCATAAGCAACGTAGCGATCGAGAAAGTCGTAGTAGAACTCCAGCATTCGCAGGTTTGCGAGCTCATAAACGGCTATCCCCACCTGGAAGGGCCTTCAAATAGTGATTCTCGGCTTGTGACTCTGGAGCTCGTATGACTCACAAATCTCTTCGAGATCTTTGAACCATGCACTATGCAGGGCATTGTCTACCACGCGTTCATCCTCCGTGAAGCTGGTGTTGCTATGGCATTCTAGGGTGAATAGAAGCTAACATCTGGCATGTGCTGTGCGGTTCCACGTAGGAGGTACTGCAGTGACACACCTTGGAGAGACTATTTCTCGTTCTGTGTAGAATTCCCGCATCTGCTCTAGGGCTTCACTGAATGGACTGACGTCCAGGTTGTTGTAGTATCGTTGCCAGTCAGCGAATCTCCGCATTCTGGTTACACTGTTCCCACTGTGTTCACGTCAAGCGGTAGCCACCCTTGAGCTTAGATGTCCATGCTGAGTAGTCAGGAAGCCCTGGATAGTTGCACTTCTCATGTGTGTAAACCATTCATATGGGAACCCGCTCTACTGCTGGGCACACCCATACGCTTTGACCCATACATCATACGAGACTCCTGCACCGAGGTAATTCAGCACATCGAGACACCGTAACTCAGGTGTTATGAGGAACATCGACTGATTAGCCTTCTTGGCGACTTTCACTGTACCTATACTGTCAGTCAGCTCATGGACAAAGTACTTCTTGATGAGGTTCATGTCATACTGCCCAGAGTTGAGCTCGTTGATCAGTCGCTGCTGTTGCTTTGGGAGCTTGTCCAGGTCTGTCAGTATGTACTGTGCCCTAACCCTTGTCCGGATTAGATATGCTCGCCGTTAGATCACCAGCATGTACTCTCTGATCAGTTCTTTGGGGTCAGCATTGCAGATGTAAGTAGGCTCACTCGTGGTGCCATCTAAGGTGCAGCCAACTGACACAGAGATAGGTATGTGAGAACTCTCGAGCATGAGAGTCTCCGTAGGATGAGTCTTGATACCATGTAGGAGTGTTTCGAAGCCGTAAACTATGAGGTGTGGGTATGGGACAGTCTGAACTCGTTTAGGGACACTTGGACAGCATTTTATACAGCACTCCAACTCTCCCACAAGCGTGCATCTAGATGCTCTCAGCTTCTCCTCTCTCGGGACTGTCTTGCGGTATCTTTGTTCAGCATCCTCACTGCGCTGGTGTTGTGGGCACCAGTGCCAGTAACAGCCATGGAACTGGTAAACGGTGTTGGTTGTCGGCTCATATCTATGGGAGCGCCCTCGTTCCAACGCTCGCCACCATGCCCACACTCTACATGGTGTATGTGTACGCCTCTATTTCTCGACTCATACTCGATCCAACCAGTAGCCACTGAACTGGATGGTTTGGGCGGATGGAAGGCTTTCTCATATGCAGACTGTGGTGCCTCAAGCTTTTCGCCAGGGCACACGCTTGTTGTTTTGCTGCCTGTACAGTGATCAGCGTGGCATTGAAGATTGCATGCCTGTGTAAACCTCTGCTGACAGTGACTGCAGACTAGTGTATGTGCCAGCTTGGAGATGTTCTTGGTGTAGAAGGCATGGTGGTCCTACACTCTGATACCCTCTTCATTGTGTTCATACTTGCGAATCCCACTCTTGGCAAAGAACTCTACCTTGTCCAGCTTATCCAACGAGGTTGTGTGCATATTAGGTACTGTCACTGTCTTGCCGTAGAACAGTGTGGCAAGCTCTCATGCAGGAGCTGTACTTCTATCAGCTGTCACTCCTATGTGGACTGCTAGACATCCCCAGATACACATGTTCTCCCTGTAGGTGTCGAGGGCAGTCATACACTTCGTCTGTGATAGCCAGTCTGGGAGGGTCCTGTCCCAAGTAGGGTGTGGCTGTCGATGACAGCCCTGACCTCAATGTTGATTGAGCAAACGAAAGCCCACTTGGTGCTGGGTCGATCGATATTGTCTGTGTCGAGGCGGGCTTGCTCTCTTGCAGCCACCCAGTTCTGAGCTGCTCCTATCGTGAGCATTCCTGTGGAAGAGTATCACCCTACCGTCTTCGATGTGACGGATGCGATAGGTATGGGTGTAGCGGAGGTAGAAGACATTTTGGACAGTCTGCTGGATCGTTTGCATGCTCTGGCCTGTGAGGTCTCCTTCTAGACCTCTCAAGAATGTCCAGCATACCGACCGACGTCCGACGTCTTCTGTCTCCCTTTCGTCGAGGCACTGGTCGAGAATGTGTTCGCCTTCTCGCCTTATGCTATGGGCTAAGGGTTCAGACCTCGGCCCCTCATCAATCGCTTAGTGATCCTGTATAGGGGAGGTAGGCACTCCAGTGGATGGTCAGCCATCTGCCTCGCTACAGTCTTGGCTCGCCAGCTCGCTAGCACTCACCTCCTCGTCGAACAGACGACGCTCACGTATCCACTGCGCTTTCTTGTGGGGATTCCAAGGATCATCTTTGGTAAGCGGAGGAAACCTTCCCATCTTCATTGCTCAGGAGAGTCACTTCTGCCACTCCTCGGCATGGACTTGTCCGATCATCTGGAGCAGGTCAGCTTCTTGGCTTTAGCGGCTCCTCTAAGGCTGAATTGATTTGCAATAGCGCGATGCTGTGCAACAGTAATCATGGTGTATATCACTGTGGATGTCTGTCTCTAAATGGGCGTTCAGACCCTAGTATGTGTGGTGCTGGCGATCAGTACCTGTGGGGGGTCCGTCATGTCGATGTGATGATGTGATACATGGGAGTAGTATGCGCATTGAGAGGTTGGTGGGCGAAGAATCACCGCATTTCTTGTTCCCACTCTTGTTCCAACTCGATAGCAGCATCCACATCAAAACTCTAAACTGTTTCTAAATAATTCATATACTTGGAAAGTGTGTCCATCGCTATCACATTCATCAAACAATGTCCGCAATATGTAAGGCATGTTAGTAGAACTGGCGAATGGAATGTTGGGATCCAGGAACTTCTGCATTTCTCAAGATTTCGATCTGCATAGTTGCCCATATCACGCAATGGCCCATGCACATTTTCTCGTCACGCCGCACAGCCTACATCATGCATGCATGACCATAGCTCTTCAGGCCAGCCCATTTTGTGTAATATTGTTTGTAGATGAACGTGTACACGTAGTTGAGTGTTTTGAGTGTCTACACGTAATGTATGGTTGTGTGTTCACACGTGGTATATCAGTATCGATGCTGGGTCTAATTGGGTGTTAATGCATAGCAGGTGGGCTCAACTACTATTTTTGACTTTGGCTCTGTAATCATGGGTTTTGCGAGTTGGTCTTGACGTGATGTCATGCTTCTCGGGTAATTTGTAAAGAGCACCTCCAACAGGGGTTGACGAAACTAGATTATTATAGGGAGATTGTGGACTTGTGGACTGTCATGAAACAAAACAACTAAAACAAATATAAAACTGCCACGCCCCACCTCTCCGGGAGAACCCCGCATTGTCGCTGGCCTCTCTGGCCCCTCTCTCTCTCTCTCTCTCTCTCTCTCTCTCTCTCTCTCTCTCTCTCTATCTCTGCGGGATTTGTAGATGGTTCCCCGTTGCTCCTATTTGTTGCCACTGTACCCCTACACTAGTGCGTACCATTTCGAACTTGGTACCATCTAGCTGAGGTCTGTTGAGAGATTTGAACCATGTTTTTGGTTAGAATTCAGTGCTGTTATCAACTGAGTCAATGGAGAACCGATAAGTAGATTACAAATAATGATACTGATTGGTGTGCAATAATAGTAAACAGATCAATTGGCCTGTTAACTCACTGGTAACTACAAAACTACAGTCTATAATACAAGCCTGCACAGTGATATATTTCACTGTTTACATAATCATAATACATAGAGAGATTTGAACTGGCGATTTTCAAGTGTAATCCAACATATAAACAAACCAGCGCATTAGCTATCTGGCCTATGTGCATTGCCCTAGATCTAGCTGATAACCGGTTATCTAAAATATTATAATATGCACACACACATCGGCTGGAATATAAATAGGTCTATATCTTTGTAATAGTATTGCCAGTTTAATGGCGATAATTGAACCTCCGATTTTAAAGTGTAACATATAATATAACCAATTGACTATCTCAGATGCATTATTCACGGTTTATAGGGCAGAGGGAATAAGCCTTCAGATTACCGTCAGTAAGTATACATATGTCTAAATGGGCGTTCAGACCATATTATGTGTGGTAGTAGTAGGGTCGGAATATGATACTACCTCCCTGGGAGCCTCCACACCAACCAGGTGTCTCAACAATCCTATGCCCAGGGATTGAGAGGGCAGTGGGGGCCACGGATCGCCGAACGGCTGCCAGTTGAGGGAGGTGTTATCATTTTAATTCCGACCCTACTACTGCAGTGTTGAGGGAGATACGATGATTGTGGTAGCTTCGAATAGGAACTAAGCGGAAAGTGGTAGAAAGAATGCCCGCTGTTGACTTTTCGTTCATGGGGAGTTCCAAGTGTCCTGCACTGGACTTAAGCATGAATTAAGAATTAAGCTTTTTTCGGCTGAGAACTCAGGGATTTTGGCTGAAGCCATACTCTAAATCTCACCATGTGCGAATTGCGTTTGTTCCCACACATGTGCCACCTATGGCAGTCTTCCGTAAGAAGTTTATTTCGACTGAAAGTCTCATAAATACTAAACACTACAAGGAACGTTGCGTTCATAGGCCATAGTTTCGTGGGAAAAGTTGTGCAAAGATACTATTACAATCTAAACACACAGCCAATGGCACCACGTGCACCTGGTCGTGTTCTGCCCTATGGTAAACCTGGCTAGTACAGAGGTACTCTCAGTGGGCTGGCGCATGCGAAGAGGAAGTAAATCAGGACTTAGTCGAGCGTATCTGGGTCTGTGCATCACAAGATTGCCATCCAAGGGGGTAGCAGTTGAGTAGCGTGAGACAGCGTTATGACTGGTTCCGGGTTGACAAGTCCTCCCCGTTACTCGACCACAAATGTAAGATGAAAGGAATTCATATACACACGATGCATTGTCAAGGATACGTATTTGTAATTATTTTAGCAACACATTTTCTATGGTTGTTACTTATTTGAAGATATAACAGCGGCCCACTTGATGACCACTTTACTACCGCTGTCCACATACTGGGGAATACGTGCTCGGTGAAGGCCACACAGTGCCAACTTAATTTGGATAGGACTATATACACATAATTTAACTAAGAATGGGATTATTGTTTGTATTGGAAGCTGCTGTATGATGTGGCAGTAGTAGTGTCAATGCCAATCAGCGTTAAAACAACCATGGCCTGCATTGATGGTGGCATTGTCAATTATTCTACCGGAATATCCTAGTTAAAATAGTTAATGGACACAACAACCATTGATGAAATGTCACTGAACCGGCATTTCATCACAGACCATGCATTTAATGTTGCCGTAAGTATACATCTGTTAAAAAGTTGTAATCTAATGCGAAAGGAACCTGTCCCTGCCAATGGGAGCAACAGCTCCCAGTCTAATAAGTCTTAATAAACACAATATGTATTAAATTGTATACCGCATGTTCGGATTTGAACTTTGGTTCATCAGTCCACTTCGGAAAATGCGTTATTGCCCATTTCATTCTGCATCTCCGCTGTGCAAATTTTAGCATCACAAACGTTATATAAATGCACATGAAATTCAGCATTCAGACAATAGGAAGTACAAATACAAAGACTAATACTAACACATGAACAGATAATTTACAAAATACGTCTATCAAGCGACGATTAAAATGTTATAAGTAAGGATATTGCAGTCAGTTGTCTTGCCCTAAGTGCATATAGATAGAAGACAACTGAACTGCATCGCCGATTTCAAATATGTCATCATGGGGGTGAATTACCACATATAGCACACGTTACTGGGCCAGTACTATGCCATTACAGGACAAATACGGCCCAGTGCTGGCACAATAGCCTGCGTTTATCATCAGCTGAGAAGACATATCGATCGCCTTTAAATCTACACATACTGGAATCTATTATTTCTGAACAGCCAACCAGAAGAACCATTTCTGATTCAGTGCAACGTGACTCGACAGCATGATGAAATCACATCCGTGTTTCCTGTGTTTCTCTGATAACAACTTCCATATCATTGGAAAGCTAATGAATGAATACTAATGTCTGTCAGTGCGCTGAAGATATTCGAAAGCAAACAGAGAATTGGCGCGCATTTGTTGGCTTTTGGTGAAGCCCACACATAGCAGCTCCATTATAGTTATTCTGAATGGCACACTTTACATCCATGCGCTTTAATACAGTTACACCATTTGGTGTGCAAGTCCTTATAAACATGTACACATATATTGCATCACTATAGTGCGCCCGGTATATAGTAGGTCAAAGCTCTAATCAGTTTCAGACTATTCCACGCTTACCTGCATGATTACGGCGATGATTCCATTATTAAATATATTAATCAGACACTGTCCTAGCTGAGATATATCAAAGTATTGTTAACATATTTATGTTTTCTTCTAATGGCATATTACTGTTTCCTCTAATAACATCATACTACGTGAACAGCACATTCATTCATGGGGCTTGCATGTACATTAATCTATTAGTAAATAAATGTAAATGGCACATAGATTACTCGAAATAAGTACTGATTAATGGATGAATTATGTTTTAGCTATGCCCCCTTCATCTTTAGCTAAGTTAAGTAAATACATACAATTAGTAAAACAGCGCTATAGTCCGCCATTCAGTATGCGTTCGTCGCGGCCTTAATTACGCCATTCAGGACGTCATTGATAACAACGACAGCCGACACGTGAGGAAGTTGATCATAATGTCGCATGGTTGATGGATACACTGGAATTCTCCATGTAATTGTACGTTACAAACTAAAAACACTGACTGCTTGTATATATGGGCATGTCTTAAATATGACTAATATGCATTAGTAGATTCATTCCTAAGAACAAGATTGGCAATGTAGAATTCAATACCCATAGCTATTTCGTCTCTCTTGAATTACCACCAGCGTCACTGTGTTGTCTTGCCGTCAGTTGCAATTATTAAAAAATGGACTGGATACACCATTGGCCAGGCTCAATATACCGATTTGCGTATTACTGACATGCTACAATAATGGGAATTCATGTTAAGTTAATAGATTGATTTGAATTATCAGCATTTGTATGACAACACTGGCCGTGTCAACTATTGTCAACGCCACTTCCGCATTGCCTTAAATAGTGTGCATGAATAGCAGTAGTATCAAGTAAATCCCATTGCACTCCTTGAATAAATTCTGACATACCGGATTTCAATGGGACTCAGACTAAACTGCTGATTAAGTTGAAACACATAATGCTCCAATAAATGTGCATGCGGAACATGGATATGTAAGTAAGTCAATTATTTACTCAAGCGCATTCATTAGAGAGGGCCGGTTTTTTTTATTGTTAATCGTGTGTGACTACTCTCTATTTAACGGATTAGAATTGATTAGTATATACACTTGTTTTTTTGTGAACATTGTAGTGGCGAGTGATTGTGTGGGTAATATGAACACTTTTTCATTGGCCTTAGCCACACGTACGACAGTCTAATATAAATTTCGTTTTTCTTAGCCATAATTCTATAATACGGGCATCGATAACACGGTTAGAGTGTGCTAAAATGTGGATTCTTGTTATGGGCAGGGGTCACGGTTACCGTTCTCCTCACACACATTGATTGATACTGTATGACAAATGCTGAGAAAAATGTCGTCACATTTACGAGCAAATGCTTTTGTTATTGTGATCCTTCCTTCCATTAGCATGTAAACATGTGCCTCAATACACGCTCCTGGCGTGTTTATAACTGAACAACTCCTTGCAACTCGCAACTGAGCGTAGTATGACTGAGTCGATGACGAGTTGATAACGAGTTGAAAATATACAGTACAGTCAACACGTCATTAACTGTTGACATCACTACTTAATGTAAATAATGTGCGGAAAAACCGCTTAGTGGCAGTGATATCGTAGTTCTATAAATTGGTCTCTCGATTGATAAGCTGCCATATAAAACACCTCATCAATAGAGGCACACAGTATTACCTATGCCAGCCCATCTCTAGCTAACCATGGACCACGCTTTTCAGATTTCTTAAAACGTATTTTATTGTAATATATATGCACAACGGGACTGACACACGTTCTGTCACATTAGAGAAGCCCTCTCCCTACACAATTGTGAATTGGCAACAGAAAAACAAATTCATATAATATATAGGCTTACATGTAGCACATACTGTGAGAGAGAAGTAGAGAAAAGGATGGAAAGAGTAGACAGAGATAGAGAGAGAGAGAGAGAGAGAGAGAGAGAGAGAGAGAGATAGAGAGAAAGAGGGAGCGAGGGAGATAGAGAGATGCACAGTCAGATACCTTGCCTTTTACAATACCTATGCGTTGCCTTCTCATTGAGAGACATAGAGATAAAACACCAACAACAATGACATGAATAAAATGAACAGTAATAATAATAACAACAACTCTTAGCAGCAAAGAAATAACGTTTCTATTAATAACATTGTATTACTATTTCCAAAAATGAGAGGAGACACGCAGAAAGCTGTTAGCAAGTGTGTCCCTCATGCAAGACAGACTGGCAGACATCAACATCTGCTCGTCTGTCATCTAAAGCGATGCACACGCGTCGCCAACTCTGCATATATCTCTGTGGATTGAGTGTTACTCCTATGTATCTATCACAATACGTCGCTAAACTTTCTGGATATAGCGCACTAAATGGTGTCTTTCTTCTTCCCAATTTTGGGCATTCCAAGACAAAAGTGACGAGATGTCTCTGGTATATGGCAATCAGAACAATTTGGTTGGTCAACAAGATGGGAAATATATAAATTAGTATTTAATTGGCTGCATTTATTTCTCATTTTACAGAGAATAAAGTTGTCTTTACCTTTGCCCGCTGAATAGTATGTTGGGATCTTCTGTGAGGAAGATTTAAGTTTCCTCTTGAAAATAGCAACGGAAGAGGCTGTTTCTATTTCGTCATCCAGGCTGTTCCACAGTTGAATAGTACTGGGTATAAATGAATTCTTAAATGCTTTAAGACGGCGTCTAGGCGCATTGTAATTTTCAGCATGTCTGAGATTATACTCTGAGCCATCCCTCTGCCTTTCGGGGACAATGCATCCTTTAGACTAATTTGAATACTAGTTTTTTCTGCATCCCGATCAGAACAACCACCACACACCTCACTGCCATATTCTAATACAGGACGTAGCTATGCAGTGTAAATGTTGGATAATGTTTGTCTGCTTAAAGTGTATTTCATTTGATGCATAGTTGATAATATGTTGCCGACCTTTTTGATCATTGTATCTATATGTGTTGTTCATTTTAAATCATTTGAAATGGTTCTACCAAGATACCTCGTGTGTGGAATTGGCAATAATAAAGTATTATCCAGAAAGAGATTTGTTTGTCGAAAGCTATTTATATTTGAGATTGTGAAATTAACGGGTTGTGTATGATTGAACAGTACTCGCCATTGTATTGATCAGGTAGAAATAACATTTAATTCGTCATTTAGTTGTCTCTCTGTGTCAACAGATGATGAATTTGAGCAGCATAATGCGGTGTCATCGGCATATGATCTCCGAATGCTTTCAATATGCATTGAACTATCATTTATATAGATACGGAATAAGCGAGGTCCAATCACCGAACCCTGGGGACACTCCGGCATCAATGTGTCTTAGAGGAGATTTGTCCTGGTTATTTATAACGCACTGCTGCCTAGAGGAGAGATAACTCCTAAACCATATGAGAAGGTCTCCCTCCAGGTTATGCTCCTGCAACTTAAATTGTAATCCCTTGTGCCAGACTCTGTCAAAAGCATTTGACATGCCACACAATACCACACTGGAAGAGTTGCGTTCGTCAATGTCCTATAGCTCAATTAGTTGATATAAAGTTGAAAAGCCTGGGCGGACATTTGATTGATACTTATACAGAAGATTTCCGCCGAAAAGATGGTTATAGACGTGTTTAAAATGTATTTTTTCCATTACTTTGCCAATATTGCTTAGCAAGGAGATAGGCCTGTACTTTTCAGGTAGTTCTTTATCCCCCTTTATAAATAAAGCAAAGGCTGTGGCTGCTTTCCAGACATTTGGAAATATGTTAGATTCAGGTCATTTAGTAAAAAACAGATGCACCGGAAAGGCAATAGCATCCACAATTTCTGTTAACATGTCATGGTCCATTTCATCATTTCCTGACGCTTTGTTCAGCTGTACTGTATTTATGACATCTATTATTTCAGATGATTGGATTGAAATATCGGACAAAGTATAATTTGTTTTCAGTTCAAGCGTCGGTAGCTGCACACCCTGATCATCTGCATTCGATATTGATGACAAGTATGTATTAAAACCCGTTGCTTTCTCCAGATCTGTGGTTGCAAAATTCACATTTCCGCTATCATTATATATCAAAGGTGGGATATTTGTCATTGAGTGTCCATGTATAAGCTTTTTATTTTTTTCCCGGTAGGGATGCGGGCTGTTAATTGATAGTTCGGCTGGGAAAGTATCAGCTGATTCTATAAAGTATTGTTTTGCTTTCTTCTTCTTATTGTTTACTTTATTTCGTTGAGTCTTGTATTTATGGCGGTGGTCTTGTGTTTGTGTTCTTCGTGCCTGCTTTCTAAGTCAGTCTCTTAATCGAATTTCCCGGCTCAGAGAGCTATCAAAACCATGGCTTATCATTTGCTCGAATAGTTACTATTCTGTTTGGAATACATTCTCTCGCAATATCTCGCAAGAGTGTTAACCAAATTGCACATTTCATTTATATCATTACACGTAAGAAATATGGCTTCCCAAGTTGCATCATAAATGTCCTCGTTCATTTTTGCAGAATTAGCCTTTCTGTAATTCCAGACTTTTTGCTTAAAAGTCCTTTCAATATTTACATTGTATTTCTATCGCAGCATATATTCCTGCGTGGTCCCTGTATTCCATATATTCATGTAACACACCTGACTCTACCGCATTGATATGTCCATGGATTAATATGGAATCGAGAAGTTTTGCAGTTCGGTGTGTGACGCGTATTGGCTCACGTCTTACTACTTTCATATACTAATAACTAATTATATCTTTGCGAAGGTGATGGTCTGAATCCAGTAAATCTTCATTTAGGTCTACCGTTATGATTAACGGGAAAGGGACATCAAGAGCCCTTCCAAATGCACTGGATACGTGTGTCCAAGTAAGTCGAGGAGCACGTGGTGGTCGAGAGAAAACTCCTATTATAATTCTAAAATGACCATAATTAAAGCCAACAAAAATATGTTCTATATCATGAGTTTCCAGGTCTGAACGTCTTTTGTAATTTAGAATGTTTGAGACATAGACTAAGACACCCCCACCCTTAGCAGCGGGTGCTCTCTCCTTTCTGATTGGTTCGTGGTAGTCTTCTAATTGTAGATCTTCGTCTGACACTGGATTATCTAGCTTGGTTTCCATAGAGCAGACTACATCATACTCGCAAATAAAATCTTCATTTACTCGGCGTTTATGCTTCAAACAATTTATATTTAAATGAAATACACGTAAAGCACACTCATGTTCTGGACCGGGATTACATTCATCGTCTCCACAGATTAACACATTAATTAAAAACATATTATTTTGCCCTATGAAATGGGTGGGGTGCGTACATATATCAATATAGTTAATAATGCTAATGATTTGCCTATAGCTGCCCTTTGCCTTCAAAAACTGTCAAGATAATTATAATAATTGAAAATATCATTGAACATTATAAGTGCAAATTGTTTCACAAAACAAAGCACAGAAAGATGAATATGTCTAAGATCCAGGTATACACAACGTGAACAGCAAAGAAATACACATATGGTGGCCCTATATTGTTGAATGCCACAACCCATTATGTATCTGACAGGTTAAATGCGAATATAAGGTAGCGAAAAGGTTGTTAAGGGGCACCAAATGTATTCTTGAGAATACGGTTATTGTATTTAAATAGATGTACATGTGTATATCATTTGTGATAGAGTAGATAAGAAGCATCTCTCCCGATGAAAAGAAAGCAAGTAAAGTATAAAGCAAGACTATAGAGAAGATGGGAAAGCATGAATAGCAGATGGTATAAGAACATAGCTATAGTGGACGAACAGCTAGGTAAATGGAAACGTAAAGTAATAGATAGTAATATACAGAAGTAATTTAACATAATGAAAATAAAATAACATATTTAAAAACAAATACGCACATAATATACATGAAGTATGTTGGTGTTTGCTTTGGCCCAACAGCTGCGATATTAAGATTTCTATATTCTTAGGTATTTATGAGTACAAAGCATGTGGTGTAGAGGAACTGTGTGAGCCTAAGTTTTCATAATTTATAAGATAACTAGGCATTTTATTTTTCAAGAGACCCATCTATCAGGAACTTCTTCAGCCTTCATAAAGACAATATTGTCCCATGTTGGGATCAATCGATCGCTGCACTCGTTCAACCACAAATTCCAGAGAACAATATAGTTAAGCTGGTGAATATGTTGACACTAATTTGTCTAGGTGCTTGAGTAGCCGCCAAAGGCAGCACTAATAACAACTCAAATTAGTCTCAAAATAGAATATGTATTACATATTAAAGCCATACAATTCGTGCGACATGGCGAACCATTATGTGTTTATGGCAGACATAATTATGTTATTCATGACCTATTTGATTATGACGTCTGCATACATGTAACGTGGTTGATTATGACGTCATGTGATTGGCTTTGGAACGGGATTCATCTATTGCATACAGGGTTACACGTATCTCTAAGCTGAATACCGATATACCGCTGGCGGCAAGACTGATTGCCAGCGTGCCTGCCCGTCGCATACCCGCCTGCTTGCACCATGCATGCTTGGCTGCGCGCACGTGTGCCTGTAATTAAATATTACAGAGACACATTATAATGTAACGTAGTGGTTCCAAGTATTGTTTGATTATGAAAGGCTACTTTCTATGACTAGAACTGCAAATTAGAAACGAGTGTATCGATTATGTTCATGGCAATGTCTCGAATGTTATGCGTGACTCGTTATTTGTGAACAAATTCGT
The DNA here is from genome assembly GCA_034401795.1 of Chaetoderma sp. LZ-2023a. Classification (NCBI taxonomy): domain Eukaryota; kingdom Metazoa; phylum Mollusca; class Caudofoveata; order Chaetodermatida; family Chaetodermatidae; genus Chaetoderma; species Chaetoderma sp. LZ-2023a. The sequence goes on along the minus strand of CM067366.1, from coordinate 18,179,127 downwards.
TGAGTGGATCCATTTTCAAGCATGGCATTGCTCATGGGTAAATCGACGCAAACAGTTTCTTTTCAACTGGCCGTTGTCGGCTTCGTTGATTTGTTAACAGTTATGCAGCTGCTACAAGTATTCGCAATATTAACAAATTGACACATCATACTTCTGTTCAATATTGTATTGTGTTTGATCCATTGGTCAGGAGCAATATATTGAGTTGCGTGTATGCCCTTATTAACCAGATCGTTATGAATAGAGACGCTTCAAATGAGCCAATAGTGGTTTTACTGGATGGCCCCAATCTATCACTAGAGTATCTAACGTCATACTGACATATGTAACAAATTATGTAAGTCCGTAATGAACAAATTACTAAATTGAACGAATTGTAAGTATTTGATGGATTTACGGTTTAATAGACACTCTGGTGAATTCATTGAACCTAACTTTACCGACGGCGACATAATCACAATATTTTTGTTTGTACCCAGACTATTAATTGTACTGACTGTTCACGAGAACTGCCATGCAATTGCGTCACTGACCCAATCCGTGATCGCACCGCTATACCCGAAGCTATGTGTGCACTGTTCTTTGCCATTAGATCTAATTGGTCATGCAATCATGACGGTAACTATAGTGATACCGGTGATGACAACAACAATGCTGCTAATGAAATAATCACGAATATTCGGTACAAAACGACTACCAATGTATAGATACAAAATTAACTTCGCTTGGGTCAACTTAACCATGTCACGTTTCCACTTGAATGGCTTTCTCTATAACCGAACCAGAGAACCCAGAGGTAAATTGCGCACACTGTGCATTCTCTTGGCCTACAAATGGACATTCAATAAGAAAATAGTTGATTTTCTTGACAAGATGTAGCCATTAAATTGGTAAAGATGTGATCCAATGCTGAAAATCTACTGCACCTTTTTGCCATATTTCCATTTTGCGATGGGCGTGGAGGGGTTGAACTTGGTTGAGAGTGGGTTAGGTGCACGTATATCTGTGCCAGTAATCGGTAAGAAATTAGTTTCAAATGGCAGCTAGTCATTTGAGTTCAATTATGAATTATGCGTATGCCTGTTGTGCAGTCACTATTACTGTACAGCCAAATGTGTATCTGGGATTACCGTGTGCGATATTTGTGTCGGCCATCATGCATAGTGTACACTTTCAGCTAACACTTGCCAATTATTTGTATTGCACGAACTCCGTTGCTGATGTGCATATTATATTGAGGATGATATATCATATTTTATATATAGATATGTTCTATTCTCAATATGCACGTCTAGCCAATTGAGTCTATGCAGCTTATTTGAAAATGCCATATGAATATCGAGTTATGTTGTGGATCTTCTGGAAATTAATTTGAATCGAGATGGCCATTTGATTCCGCAGACATTGATTATACATACTCTAACACCATGTGATTGATTTAAAATTGGGATACTGTCTTGGAGTATTAAAAGGAGGTCTACGCGCAAGCAGGCGTCAGCGTGTTTCTATTAGACTATGCTAGTGCCGAAAATATAGTCTAGCTGAATGTGATGTCCACATAACTTCGAAACACGCTTACTGGACGGCAAACTGGGGTGTAGACATGGTAATCACCACACCCTGGGGCATGCATAATATATGTCGTAATCTAATTCCTGACTAATCATATGCGAACGTTATAAACTTGGAAGGAGACATACGAGATGATAGCTTGACGGCAAATTCCCTATTTAAAGTGCATTCAGATGGAAGCGACCACAGGCAGTAACAATGGCACACTGATGTCGGTAAAGTGACACTAACTCTATGCTGGCATGCCATCTATACAGCGGTGTCGCACTCAATTTACGATAACACGCCACCTATGGCATCAGCGCTGCATCAGTAACTCTATGATGACACGCTATCAATGAATGGCATCACAAACTCTATGATGACACACAACCAATCATCAATATTGCATCTGTATTTGCCAATGAACCCGGCAACTAATGATCTATACATCTAAATATATCCCTCTAAATTTGGCCAACATCCAAGATGGACGGCGCCCAAATTGGCTGATCGGCTTCCCTTGAGCACAACCTCATGGCGTGTAGTCCCTACTCATATCTTTCAACTTACTTCCCGAACCATTCAGTGGTTCTGGAAAAGTAGGCGTTTTCGCGAAAACAGTGCCATCTAAGATGGCCACCGAAGCATATGCCCAATAAAGTTCATTTAAACATACCTTGTTTAGCTGCACGGCTAGATGATGCTTCGTGAGTTGTAATCGATATCTCACGCAGTTTCGGAGAAGAATTTGTGAAACCTTTCTTAAAATTTGCCTAAAACTAAGAAGTCACATATATGACTTAATAATCCATTACACTGTGCAGTTAATTGACCAGATTTAGCTACGCCCCGCCCACCGCTTGGCTATGCGTCACCAACAGCTCGCTCGCGTTGGAATCGATCGATCTCTGAACGTCATGACTATCAATTTCCAGAAAACTATGCAGGTAGGCTGTTGAATATTTTAAAATTAATTTGACTGGGTGTCAAATTAGTTTCAAAATAGTCAACAACACGCTCATTACATAGCAAAGACATACAATTCGTGCACACATACTTAGGCCGTCAACAATCCATTCGTGAAGAGCGTATCGACGCTATACACGACGCCATTGATTATGGCATCATCCTACATGTCATGTTCTTGAGTATGACGCCATGTGGTGGATGGAAAGGGGGAAAGGTCTATTAGCTGCGGACGTCACAATAAAAATGGCAGAGCTCTCTAACGAAACTCGAACAGTCCTCTAAAAAATGTACGAATGCTATGTCTGTGGGGAATGTATATTGTTTTTACACATTCTGTTGAATATGCCGAAGAGCATATACCTTTCCAGTTTATCCATCCATCATCTGATGTCATATGGCATCTTAATCTCAAATTACTTTCAAAATGGTCAATAGTTTACCTATATAGGTTCCTGGATATTGATTCAAACACGGGTAGTGAGTGGGGGAGCTTCGCTAGAGATAGGCGTGGCATAGCAAAAACTGGATTCCTCCTTTTGTCTGGAGGTGTGGCTGACCAGCGACATAACACAGTTAAATCTGTTTCAACATGCTCAAGATCATACATATATAATTAACTTGAAACTGGAATTCTGACATCAAAATCGATTGCAACGCATGTATACAATAGGCGGAGATGAGCTAGAAATGCGAGTGGTATAGCTAGAAATGAGCAACGCTTAACTACCAATAAGTATAGCTTGAGCTATGTCCCTCCATTCTCAGATTACTATTTAGTCCGTTATCCATCCACCTGACGTACATTCAAACATGATGGCACGTGGATGATTAACCCCTTCTGTGTCCACGACGGCTTAAAGCACTAAAATACTACTTATAACAATTACGCATTTTAATGGGCAATACATTTCATGTTAATATTAGAAGACTATCTTGTTGTAAATTTACCTCTCATCTGTGTGACCGACTTGACCATTACATGGGCAATGGTAAAGACGATTCGAGCTTTGGCTTATCCATTATCCATTTGCAGGTCAAGAGAGGAATATCTTTGACAATTGACCATTGTAATGTCTGGCTCTGTCACCGAGTTCTACGCATTGCCACACGACTCCACACTTGCCACTATCCAGACTATGTACAGTTTCCGAAGCAATGAACTACCAACTTCACAAGTTTGTTATCGCACACGTCCCCACAGTTTTCGATTACTCGATTTACTATGCATTAATGGGCATTCTCAACTTCATCCACCCATCACATGACGTAATGTGTGAGATGCCGTCATAATCATGGCGTCATGAGTGAATCGATATAATTTGTCTTTAATGCTTAATACTCCGACACGTTGTATGAATTGTATGTCTTTGCCATTTACTAAACATTATGTTGAATATTTTGAAACTAATTTGACTGGGCGCTGTTGCTGCCATAATGCAATTCGCTTGTGTTAACTTAACCATTTAACGTTTCCACTGGAATTACTGGCTCGATATCCAAACCAGTCAATCAAGTGGTAAATTACAAAGAAATGTGCATTCTCTTGGCGTGCAAATGGACATTCAATAAGAAAATAGTTTGATTTTCTTGACTACGTGTAGCCTTTAAATGGGAAAAATATGATCCACGGCAGAAGGTCTACGGTATCCTTTGCCATATTTGAATTGTGTGATGGGCATGGAGATGTTCAACTAAGTGGATAGCGGTGTAAATGCATTCCACGACCCATCACTCCTCAATGCAGCATCTGTACTTGCCAATTAACCTGGCGAAGAATGATCTATAACTCTAAATATATCCTTCAAAAGGTGGCCAATACCCAAGATGGACGCCGTCCAAATTGGCTGGTCGGCTTCGCTTGAAGAATCCCAGATGGCGTTTAGTCCCTACTCATATCCCCCAGCTTACGTTTCGAAACATTCAGTAGTTCTGGAGAGACAGGTTTTTTCCCTAAAGCAATGCCATCCAAGAACGCCGACGAAGCGTTTGCCCAATCAATTTCTTTTAAACATAATTTGATTAGCTGTATGCCTAGATGTTACTTCATGAGTTTAATCGATCTCTCAAGCAGTTTCAGAGAAGCATTTGTGATCCATTTCTAAAATCTACCAAAATCTAAGATGGCTGCCGGTCAAATTCACAGATTGGACTCCTTTCAAGGAACTTGCATCTATATCCCCACCAGATGGTTCCTGCCAAATATGATTACAATCAGCCCAGTTTTTCTTGAGAAGACGTCCATTAAAATAAAAGTCGTGGACTAACGAAGGATGCTGGATGATGGACAAGCGACGGATGGATGGACAGACAGGCAGACGCATGGCAGACGGTCACCACACCATCAAGCACATTTAATATTTCAAGCCAGGTGACCTCAAAATAAGTGACGCCAGCTGGTTTGACCTCGAAGTCCAATGCATAATGGTGTACTATATCCCTTTCCTTGTGGCGTACCACGGTAGTCCTTGCCAGAAAATAGAAACGGCAGAGATTGGCCACAGCTTAATGAATTTATTTACGATACTATAAATTGTTGATGGTTCTACAATCAACTCATGCATAAGATACGCGCACGCATGCACGCACGCACGCAAGCACGAACGCACGCACTCACACAAACCGTGTGCGTGCGGATTCACGTACATTTGGGAACGGGCCTCACTAAGTTGTAGGAAATTGTATCCAATCCCTTTGTAAAAGGCCCACTAGAAAATATGTTTAAATACAGCAAATATATGTTCGTGCGGAAGTACATACACATACATAGTCAGACATACAGGCACACACACGCATACACGCATGCACGCTCGTACTCATGCACGCCCGCATACACATCAGCACGTCCGTCCGCCTGCACACACGCACGTATGCACGTGCACGCGCGCAGTGGATCGATATAGTGGAGGTAATCGAATTGGAAGGCGTACCTAGCAGGGCGGCTGTAAGTATCAACGGTTATTGGTTGCAAAATAACAGCAGTCAGTGGCGTTGTCCTTCAAACAGTTGTATACGAAGATATGCGTAACATGGACATCGGTAGAGTGATCGGAAGATTAGATAAATCTAGCTTGCACACGCAACACATAGATCACTGTATCCAATCCCATAGCTCACTGTTTCTTATCTGATTGATTTCAAATCCTTACCGCGTGTGAATTAATATTACTATTATTCAATTTGTCATGGGACAATGACTTATCTGGATTCCAATGACTACAAATCGGAATTCTTAAACAGCTGCACGCTGTTATCTCCAACATGATTTTGCAGCGTGTTGCAGGTTCCATACAACGGCTTATTGTCTCCTACTGAGTCTTCAGTTGTGAGCTGTTTGGGCTATTAGTGCTTAAATAGTGCATGCTAAATAACATGCATACCAAATAACATGCATATTTGCGCGTATATTACGTACAACGTGTAGGTTCTTCATTGGCACACAACTATGCATATTCTTGCTTATTCGCTACTATATTGGTTCTATGCGTCCATGCGCTACAGTATACCTTCAAGTATCCCCGATACTACCCAACGTGACAACGTTATTCATAATGAAAATATATGAACGAAATAATGATTGAATGAAAGAAAGAATGAAAGAAAGTAAGAAAGAGAGACAGCAAGAAAGAAAGAAATAGAGATAGATAGAATTAAAGATAGAAAACAGCAAGAGAAAAGTTAGAAATTGGTCACATGCACGGTGCTTAATACTGCTGATTCTAATAGCATAGGCGTAGGATGTCCACATGTAAGTTTGAGAGGGGATGACACCAAATCAGGGAGGGAACTGTCCTATGGTGAATTGTTCTGAGATGACATCTCCTGTATTTCAGCTTTAGACACGCACATAGTGGGGAGGGTTGGGACCATTGCCCACACACCACCCGCACTTGGCAACCCCTCATCCTACCCCTATGCATAGCCATACACAAGATGATGGTGGACATGCCGGTGTCGATGGCGACGACGACAGCGATGACGATGACAACAATGACGATGATGACAACGACGAACTGTTGAACTTTCACGTCGATGGAATCAGTACCGTGTTTACAATTGCGACATTAAACTGGTTACATATTATTATCACCTGCGAATATGCTAATGCGCATCGTTGCCCTGACACACGCCGAATACACAGAAACGTAGGATTGTTGAAGTTGGCATAGATTCCCGAGATGATAGCGCCATCAACATATTGGCAAACATTCATATGCATTGATTTGGCATACATACTTTACGGCATGTCCAATCGGAACAGATTATAAATAATAGCATGCTTTTAGTATCATGATCAGTCACATTGCGCCGCCAGACTATATCCTCTGGAAGCCGGACCAGAGATAATGGATATCATTATGCATGTATTTGATATGCATATCTCTAAATACGGTGTGTTGATCGATTTAAAGCTAAGTGCGTCCTCGCGATGTTGACGTTGTTTAGTCTATTGACACACCGACATACCCACTCTGGCGCACGCTCACGCATACGCACACACCCGCACAGGCAATTAGCTAGTCACTCCAGTTCTTCAGCTTTAAGGGAAGCATCTTCTGACTACACGACGCAGCAGATCCTCACCATCATTCTCAATTATTTATAGGGAAGACATTATGGTAAGACCATCGGAAGGCGAAGCTTAATGCGAGTTAGATTTATTTGAACACACAGAAGCCATTACAACACATTCTGTGTATACACGCGCCAACCACTCGATAGCTTTACATGTGAACCATAGACTCCTCCCCATTCGCCATTGTTTATTGTTACCAGACTCTGTACTGGGAAACGAGCAGGTCTTTGGTCAATTACTAGCCACAATTATCATGTTGATTAGTATGCTATCTGTGGAGTACACGTGGTTAGGTTACATATTTAAGTAATTTTTCTATAACAATGCCGTGGCCGACGCATGACTCGATCGGGAAATACGTTCTCGCTGTCACATGGCGTCCATGATAATCTCACTTTCTTATGTCCGAAAGCTGCTCAGAATCCAGTAATTTTAAATGCCAAATTACTTTAGATAGGACTCTATGCACATACTGCAACTACGACTGACTATAGTGCCATTCGCTGATACATCTAATTTGAAGTTTCCTAACCACGTGTTTGAATGTGAAACTGGTGCATGATGTAGCAGCAGCAGCAGCATCGATGAAACTCTTTTTTAAAAACAGGTGTGACTAACATTCATTGTTACATTGGCAATTATTCTACTGGAATATTATAATTAAAATAGGTTGCGCACAGAGCCATAAGTGAGTGTCACAGGACCGATTCTACCGTACAGACGCTGTGTGTTTCACGCAGTTGCGCTTATGCAGAGCATCCAACCTGGCATTGATTTGCTTTTAAGTATGGCCTGGAACATATCGCTAGCAAACAGTTGACTTCAATTAGGCTCCTTTACACATTTGTTTGCCGCTAGGTTCAGACACATCAATGGCGTGCGTCGCTGCCACTCTCTGGAGAGTGCTCATTGACTCGGATGTTTTGAATAATGTATCAAACACAATATTTACTATGATAACTTCAATGCCGACAGCTGTAGTTGTCTACTTTGAAAAGCCACCGTTGATTGCAATGCTGCGCTTCCTCCGACCCAGCTCCGTGTGACGTTGCTAATGGAGTAATGCAACATAACTGTGGTCGATATTGCATTATTAGACCGCAGTTGCCGAGTGATAGCGCAGCCTATAATGAAGTGCTTATATTACCTTGTTTCTATCCAGTATAAGTCAGTCCTTTGTACTGCCAAGATCACCACCTATCACAATGTCTAATTGGTTAGAATTCTCAGGCTAATCAGCTTGTTCCACAGAAGTACGGATGTCTTACGTGCTGAGCTTTGATCGGCTCCATAAAATTAGCAGCATTGCCATTCACCAGGAACTAAATCACCTATGTAATCCGAATGCCAAAGGTTCACATCTCCAGCAGGTCCATGCACAATTATTTGAGTACCTGGAAGGAGTGTTGGCCGATGGCCGTAGGATAGAGGGATCCATGTCTAGCTAAGTCAAGCCAACATTTTACACCTGTTGGATTTGATTTGAAATATTGAAACATGAAAGATGTGCTGAAGCCTTGCTAGAACTGGGATAGGCATAGCTAGAAATGTGAGGGTACTAGCTAGAACTGGATCATTCTATTTGTAACCACAGCCACGGTGCAGACTTGAGCTTGCCGATATAGTAATAAATGCAACGATATCGAGTATTGTCATTTGAGATTAGAGCCAGCCACGCATGTATGTATGTGAACTGTCGTATATGCATAGCGCTCATATAGTATGCATACGGGAGAATATAGTGTTACTTTGAAAAGTACGGTTTGCATTTGCCAAAAGTAAGTTTCTTAAAAAAATATTCATTTGTTAATGCTGCCACTACGCCTATCAGCCGTATAATCAAAAAGTGTGCACACGGTAAGCCACTAAATTGCGCACAAACTATATAATCTCCTGCGTAACTTCTCGATAGGATTATGTGCAATGAATGTGTAACAACATAAGCAGACTACATCGCTTTTGAAGACAGCAGGAATTTCTACAACTCACACTGTTCACTCCCTTGCAGGCCGATTATATATGGTATACCACCACGGTAATGCCCAAATAACCCCATACGACGCAATGTGTACTCATAACACATTTTAGCTTTTTTGTTCTTTATATCGGTATGTATTATACATGCGCGCATATACCAAACGGGTGGGGGTGGGAGCGTGCACTTCTATTATTCGACTGAGGTACCAGTGTGGATTCCGAAAAGAAAGTTATGGCACAGCGATCATGTCCGTGATGATATTCTCCATACAGTATGATGCTATACGGTCATAAGGGGTGAAAGGCCGCCAGCGTATTTCGGTAACCTTATGTGTATTCGTATATCAAACCGTTATAATCCCAGTGGCACAGCGTCAAGACCCGTCCACAGGAATGTTGTTGACAATTGTGAACACTCCTGGACAGGAACATGTCTCTGCCATTAATAGGAACATCTTACAGTTAAACTATTTTCAATTTATTCAATACAATATATGTAGTCCTTTATGGTCTATGCAGTTTTAGATGTTAATGGTCGTGTTCTGATGGATTCATATCAGCGAATACAGTGATACATTTCTAGCTATGTCCCTTCCAGTTCTCTCTAAGCTGCGCCCACTATTTACCCTTGTTCCAATTTGTTCGAGACATCGGGACCTGCATTCCCAGTATCCATATCTTAAGGTAACTAAGCTGCCTATGACAACAGCAGTTCCAAACTAGCTTCAAAATATTCCACATAATATGTATTAAATTGTAAATACATTAAATATGCCTACATATAATTCTAGCGATTTTCTCGATGGGGCTACGTCATTTTGCATGTGCATTCGGCTATCATGTGACATACATTTGATAATGGCTTTCAATACTTCAGTGGCAGATTGGATCCCTGAATTATATATAGCATACTCGATGCAACCAGTTTACTAACGTCAGATATATAGCAACAATCAATGTCCTTAAACGCTGTGTTGCTCGGGTATGTAATTGGACCAATCGTGTATCGCGCAATGCATTCGATCCCAGACATGAAATTAAGCAGAGCACTAAGTGGATGGTGGGTTTAATTGTGCCATTTATGTTTGAATGGCGGATATGGCAAGCATATGACTTCATAATCAGTTACACTACGCAAATAATGGGCCTTTCCAAATTTAGCTATTTTAGCTAAGCTGCACCCACTCGCTCGTGTTTGAATCGATCGATATCTGAACGCCATGACTATCAATTTCCAGAAAACTATGCAGGTAGACTGTTGAATATTTTGAAACTAATTTGACTGGATGTCAAATTGGTTTCAAAATATTCAACAACATGTTCATTAAATAGCATGGACATGGCAATTCGTTCAATACTACTTAATCCGACACCAATCCATTTGTGAGTAGCTTATCTACGCTATACGCGACATCATTGATTATGACGTCATCCTACACGGCGTGTAGTTGATTATGACGTCACACGATGGATGAAAAGGGAGAAAACTGCTGCCGCCACAATACATATGAGGTAGCTCTGTAATGAAACTCAAGCAGACCGTCTCAAAGATGTACGAATGCTATGTCTGCGGGAAATCTATATTTTATTACACATTTTGTTGAATATTCTGAACAAAATATACAGTTCAAATTTATCCATCGCTCATCTGACGCAATATGCCATCTTACTCAACTACGTGACACATATATTCGAATTACTTTCAAAATATTCAATAGGTTACCTATATAGTTTCCTGAATATTGATCCCAACACGTGCAATTAGTGTGGCAGAGCTTAGTTAGAGATGGGCATGGCATAGGTAAAACTTGATTCCCCCATTTGTCTGGCGGTGGTGCTGACCAGCGATACGTCACAGTGAATTATGTTTCAACATACTCAAAATCTTACGTATATAATTAACTTGAAACTGGAATGCTGACAATTTACGGTGGACAGTATATACATCGAAGGAAACGCGTTTATACAATGGACGGAGATTAGCTATACATGCGAGTGTTATAGCTGGAAATGAGCAGCGCTTAGCTAACACTAGGTATAGCTAGAGACATATCCCTCCATTCTCAGATCACTATTTAGTCCGTTATGCAGTCGGCTGACGTCAATTCAAACATGATGGCACGTGGATGATTAGCCCCATCTGTGTCCGTAGCGTCTCACAGTGCTAAAATACTACTTATAACACTTAAGCATTTACCAATACATTTCAAGAAATGTTAATATTAGAAGACTATCTTGGTGTAAATTTACCTCTGAACTGTGTGACCTACCTGGCCATTAAAGCGGTCATGGTAAAGACAATTCGAGCTTTGGCTTACCCAGTATCCAAGTGCATGTCAAGAGATGGGTATCTTTGAGAATTGGCCACTGCAATGTCTGGCTCTGAGATATGCCTCAAGGGCCCTGCAGATTTGCTTTGGTCAGTTTGGCCTTTACAAGGTTAAGTTGACACAAGAGGGATTAATGGCATACAGGTCTATGTATTACCACACGACACCTCACTTGCCACTATCCAGACTATGTACAGTTTCCGAAGCAGTGAACTACAAGCTTCACACGGTTGTTATCGCACACGTTCCCTGTTCCTCGATTTACTATGCATTAATGGACCTTTCATCCATCCATCATATGCCGTTATGTGTATGCTGACGTCATACTCATGGCGTCATGAGTGAATCGATATAGTCGATCTTTAATGCTTAATAATCCGACACGTTGTATGAATTGTATGCCTTTACCATTTAATACATATTATGTTGAATATGTTGATACGAATTTGACTGGGCACTGTTGCTGGTGTAGGCAGTAACAGCACCCAGTGAAATTAGTCTCAAAATCTTTAACAGCCAATGTGTATATAGTTCTGGATTTTAAATAAATAACCCATTGAATATTCAAACACTAATTTAACCTGACCCTGTTGCTGCAAATGGAAAATCAATATAGCTAACACGCAATTGGGATGCTGCAACTTTACACGCGAGAATTAGTCGGACTTACAATTTAATACAAATAATGTTGCCCATTTTGAAACCAATTTCAAACAGCAACAGCACCCAGTCAAATTCATAATTTGCAGACGATGACCTACCACGTGCAATAGGACGATGCCCGGGACGGAGTGGTAGGACGAGGATCGTACAATAGAACGATGACCGGGATCGGAGAGGGATGGCGGAGATCGTGCACTGGGACGATGATGTATCGCCTGCAATATGCCTATTACGAGTACAATGCGCTGAATACACTCCCAATACTTTACCGTACCTAAGGTTCGGTAATTGTACGGTATGTGTGCGGAAATAAAATGTTAGATCGCGGCGAAGCGGTAGATCAGAGATCGGTGAGTTGCTGAGAAGAAGCCAACTACTCAACTTTGGGAAGTGACGTCATGAATACATTACACTGATAAAGTAGATACATCAGTTTGATAGATACAATCGGTAAATACAGTTAGAATATGATAGTACTATATAGTAATCCTAAAATGTCATCTATTACAACAATTGAATAAGTCAGCAAACATTGGAACGCCAGCCAACTGGGCCGCATCCGGTTTGGTTATGAATGAAAAATGTCAATTAGAAATTGAATTGCTACGACAGCAATAACAAGTTTTATGAACAAAACGCAGAAGATGTATCTGAGAGATATTAACATATCGTGCTATAAGATAAAGTTGGAACATCACGATAACACACTACAAATAGTGAAAACAAACCTGACTGCATCATGATTAATAGCGAAATAAAACTTGAAGCCTTCTCGGATGGCACGTTCAGGGAATACATATCAAAAGCATGCCCTATTCATAAGAATGGAAGTTGCCTATCTGCCACAGACCCATCAGCAGTGCCGCACACTCTGAACGTGAGAATATTTTTCTTTAAATGTTTTGAAAATAGTATTTAACTATGTATGATCTTCCAGTCATACCCGAAACTAGCACAAAAACAACAACAACAACACGTTATCGAACCAGACTTATTGACCGCCGGAGTACACCTGGGATGTAGACATGATGACCATCAATCCCGGGGACGTACACGATATGTGTCGAAATCTATTCTCTGACTGAGCGAACGCAGATGTTATAAATCTGATTCAATGCATAGCCTGAAGGCGAAACATATATTTAAAATGTATTCGAGGGATGGAAGAGCCGGCGGGTGGTAATACTCCTAGTACTCAATGCCACATAAATCTCAGCATATTAACACTAACTCTATGATAGCACGCCGCCTACACAACATCAATACTGTGAGATTCGATCTATGATAGAATGTATCTACACCACACCAGTGTCTGCCACTAAACTCTGCAACTGACATTATAATTCGCGTGGGGCGGGGGATGGGGGTGGGTGGGGGTTGGATGAGTGGGTGAGGAATACAGGAAAACATGATCTAACGCAGCCATTCATTGACTACAACCGTGTTTGCATACTTTCCTCAATAATGGATTGATTCGATATGTCACTTTGACGTCATAGCCAAATCAGCCGCAGCTTAGTCGCATACACCGAGAGGCTCCAGTCTAATTAGTGTCATGATATTGAACAAGCTTGTGATTGAGACTCTTGGAATTCATGTTTCAAATTATCAAAGTGATGCCAACGTGCTTTATAAGTGGGCGGAGCTTAGCTAGAAATGGTTGAGGTGTATCTAGAAATGATCCCTCTATGGATCTTCCCATATAAGCATACGGCTTTCATGACATAAAATGTAGACTGGCATATTGCCTAGTATGTTGCTGTCACTGAATTCGTGTTGATATTTAAACGAGTTGCATGGACTTTCCTTCTGGTAGTTACAGCGACATGACTATATGATTCCGTATACTTAGCTTGAATAGTATTTACCTCGATCCATGTTGGTCTTTACATATGTGAGTCTAAATACATTAGTTTCCCCGTAAAAAAATGCTTTAGCTGCAACGTATCTCAATGAAAAAAAACATGCTCACGGTATTGCTCAAGGTATTTTAGCTTTACTTGTAACCCTGTCTTTGAACTCGCAATACCCCAAGCTGAAAATACACAATCCCACTTCTGTTTATTATATTTGCTTTTTTGTTGGGCACGTCCGGGAACATATATTCAGGTAAAATGCGTTGCTTTAGTGGGACATACATTTTTTTTTTAACAATATTGATAAAAAAGTTAAAAGATCATATATCTGACCGGTAACATTTAGTTACTTCATAGATGAGGAAAAGAAACCACTTGACGAACTTCTCCCAATAGCTGCAGGCAAACTAAAAATGTATGAATGAATCCAAAACAGAGTTCACCCACATATGACTATTGGCAAAGCTTGCAACTATAGTGAATGACGGCCCACTTCGTGGCGGCGGGCCATGGAGGAAAAGTAAAATCATGGGCTCACTGCTGTGCAGTACTGCTGGCATGTCTACACGCTGCATCATGGGGCGCATAGCTTTCCAGTCCTTCTGGACGCTATGGATTCGCAGAGCAAAGATGCCCTTGATAAAGGGGCTACGTTTATACAATGCAACCTGCGTATCATTGCTGCTATATAACTGTAACCGCTGGGCAGCTCCAAAGGCAGCTCTAAACAAATTCGATGCCTGCCACCGCAAACAGCTACGCACCATCTCTGGACACCGATGGCCAGACAACATACTTTCCAACGATGCACTATACAAGATGTGTACTCCGTTGCGGCTGTCTGTAAAAGTCGCCCAGCGAAGATGGTCCATGTTTGGCCATGTGCTAAGGATGCCAGAAGAGACACCGGCACAGAGGGCCTTGGAATTCGCTGTACTCGGAGCCAGCAAATACAAATCCAGGAGAGGAAATCACTGCATAAATCTGCTAAGCGTGCTACGAGGTGACCTCAAGGAAGCAGGACTCGGTACACACAAATCAAGAATGGACCTGAGGAAGCGAAGGATTTCGCCTGAGGACAAGCCTCAGCTGGAAAAAGCGAAGAAAGACTGATTGCAGCTGTATGATGTGTCTACTAATGCAGCCACAGAATACAGTACTCATACATAACATTTAGTAGTTATTCTGTTGAATATTTTGAACTGATTTGAATCGCACATGTTGTGGGATACAGTGCCCGTGTTATTACTATGAAATTGGGATTGCATGAGAATTCGGAGTTTGAAGGGCTAAGAGAGGCGATTTAAAGGGCGTCATACGCTCTCGTCGCTACGCCTGGGACACTGATACTCGCTAATCACCGCACGTGCAACGTTCTTACAGCAATCGACCTTTCCAACTTGTCCATGGATCGTCTAAGTGACGTGTTTGCTGGCGTCATAATCATGAAGGCATGAGTGATTCCAACTAGTCCCTCTTTTCCACTTAATACGCCGACACGTTGCACGAATTATATGTCTCTACTATTTAATAAACATCCTGTTGACTATTTTGAATCTAATGTGACTCGTCGCTGCTGCTGAGTTTTTAGGAAATTGAGAGGTAGGGAGTTCAGAGATCGATCGATCCCAACACGGACGTGGTGTGGATGGAGCTTAGATTGAGATGGACGGGGCATAGCTAAACGTGGAAAGGCCCATTGCAATATAGCATGTAATCATAAATATCAGCGAATGCCACATCTGCGCTTAATAATATGTCCGCAAATATGCGCAAAATACAGCTATTTTTTACATAGAGGAACGCAGTGCGTTAGCCTACAACTCCCGTGTATTCGTAGACTGCACACCTTAGTTGACGCACGAGATATTAATTCTCCCTCTATGTACTATCTTTACCAGATAATTTTGGAATCCACTCGACTTGCTTATATCAGCCACCATGTTTGGGACCGCAGTCCTTCCGTTAACTATAATATATGTAATACGCCCTCATATACTTGCTTTGTTGATGTAACTGAGTCACTTACTGGTGGCAATATACGTATGGAACAGTATGGCCAGAATATATAGTAGAATACAGCAATTTCACTTAGATAACAACAGCTTCCAATGTATGCGTAAAGGAAGGGAACGCGGAAATAACAAATGGCGTGTATTAGTAATTGCATGCACTATTAAATAAACTACCACCGGTAAAAATGGAAATAAATCGGAATTATTTGAGAAAAAGCATTTAGCTTGGAACAAATCAGTGACGTAGCTGGTGCTTCGCACTCCGCCGCGTGGCAACTGCATGTATACCGCGTACACGAATATAGCAAAAGCAAACCTGAATATAGTTTCGTAAGCAGTACGGACACTATTCTCGAAAGGCGCCAATGTAGAGTGATTAAATCGCTACTCTTAATGCACTATTGAACCGTTTGAAAGCATTATATTTGACAGTAACTGTTTCTGGTGGAAGCAGCGAGTTTCGAGCAAAATGATTTCAAAATCCACTTCTGGTTGCCAGGGTCGCAGCATGATGACAAGCAAGATTTTGAAATCCGTGTAACTGAATTTAGATCCAGTGTCTAAGAACAACGGCTTCCATTCAAAGTGTTTTAAGGTTAGACAGTATTTTACCTGTAGGAAGTAGTGGCTAACCAGTTTATCAGGAATATAACTGAGCGTATATGACCCTCTGTAGCAGGTAGTATGCATTCTGTAGGCTTACACCAAAGCGCGCATCACCAGCTGCGCCACTAATTGGTTATAGCCAGAGTCACATAAATGGTATTTATTTGCTGTTTTCAAATTATTCCGAGTTATTTCTGTTGTTTTACTGATGGCTATAGGTTGATTATTATCTAAATCTATCATTCAAGAGCATGCGTTAGTTCTCTGGCCCATGCTCAGACCATACACGATACTCGACATACAGCCTCATATACAGATTGATATCACGTGTCTGGAAACAGACACACGAATATTGGCCTAAAACCAAATTAGTTTAAGTTGAGATTAGTATGTTATAAAATCCCTTCGCATGCATAACATCTTGACGACAGCACACCATGTTTGGTTCCAAGTCAGAGAATTCTTGTATTAGATCATTTGGCACGGTTCACCATATCTAATACATAATGCAATCTCCAGAGTATTTGTAAAATAGTTTGACTCACGAAGAAGCAATGGAACACGAATTTCATTTAGAATACTTCATGACTAGTGCAGGCTTGGCCCACAGGCAGATACAACGGTAGTGCATTAGCATTTGCACCTGTATTTACATGTTTACACATTTCCATTTGTACTTGTAATTGTTTTCCATATTTCGTATCAAATATATGCAGTTGCCAGTCATGGGCTTGATAATGATGTGTAGGCCATTGGACACGAAGACAATTAATACTCTGACATATATCTGCACCTATATAACATATAAGTGAGACCAGCTATGTGTACCTAGACATACAAAATCGCATCATCTGTTACGTGCGGCTGTGTTGTTTGCAACACAATAGAATGTACACGTATTTACACCAACTTAGATAATATGCAGATTCCGTGTAGTAGCTAACACACGAGTAAGCCACACCCATACGCTTACACGCATATGCGCGCGTGCAAGCACTCACTCACACACGCGTGCATGCACGTACACACATCATGGCTCGAAATGGTTAGGATATTGGTGTTAAAGCGCTTGGATCAGCGCCAGGCCATTATTGATCGCAAAATAACCACTGGCAGTGTCGTGCTCTTCCAACAGTCGCTTGCGATACTATGCGTAACATGGACGGCAATAGGCTGATGGGAAAATAGGAGAAAGCTAGCTTGCACACGCAAAACATAGATCACTTTCTGCAATTGCATAGATCACTCCCTCTCTTATCCAATTGATTTCAAATCCTATTATTTAATGCGCCATGTGCAAAGGAGCTATCTTCCTTCCTATTTATAATTCCATCTATTGGGGAGGAACAACTAGTTATTCTGACTCACATTCGGCCTGTTATATTGAACACATTTTTTCAGAGTTGTTCGCGCTTCAAAGAACAACATATTGTCTCCTCGTGCGCATTCAACTGTGCATGTATTTGTTAATCTTCACAAAGTTTAATATTATCTCATACCTCACACAGAGCGCATTATATTAAGCATGCTCAAATAGTGGCAAAGCTGTAGTATTCATATTAGTTATATTCATGAGATGGTGTCACCATCCCGTATTTCTCTCTCTCTCTCTCTCTCCTTCTCTCTCCCTCTCCATCCCCCGTCCCTCCCACCCTCCCTCCCTCCCCTCCCTCCCTCTCTCTCCCCCCTCCCCCTCCCTCCCTTCCTTCCTCTCCCCTCTCTCTCTCTCTCTCTCTCTCGCTCTCTCTCTCTCGCTCTCCCTCCCTCTCCTTCCCTCCCTTCCTCTCCCTCTCTCCCCCCTCGCTCTCTATCTTTCGCTATCTCTCTCTCTCCCTCGCTCTCTCTCTTTCTCTCTATCTCTCTCTCTCGCTCTCTCTCTCTCTCTCTCTCTTTCTCGCTCTCTCTCTCTCTCTCTCTCTCTCTCTCTCTCTCTCTCTCTCTCTCTCTCTCTCTCTCTCTCTCTCTCTCTCTCTCTCTCTCTATATATATATATATATATATATATATATATATATATATATATATATATATATATATATATATATATATATATATATATATATATATATATATATATATCTCTCTCTCTTTTGTCTCAGATTTGGGCCAACGATATAGTGTTCATTAAGTGTTCCTGTCGCCAGTGATCACCTCGGGCTATACTCGATCTGTACGCCATTAAGACACTGCAATGTGTGCTGTTATTGTATATGCGTGGTCCCGAGTGTGTGTGCTCTCTAAGTAAATCATTAGGTGTGTGCAACTGTTTTTGTATTCTCTCACCATAAATATGATTTAATAGACACATCTCACAGCGCGAGCTCCTAGTTATGGACTCATGAATCCATTGTTGTCTTTAACAATATATTACGTTCATCAATTGACCAGTATTGGTTATCATCTGCGAACAAAGTCATAGTACTCGACTAATACTCCCTCAACAATGCGTTATAAATACATACGAAAATAATTTTCTATCCAGAACCACTTATTCATAACCACTTTTTCAACCAGTATAGCTGCTCACCTAAGCATTGCGTAATGGGCCTGTTCAGTTCAGCCATCAATCAAATTACGTCATTAACAACTGCATGCCGTCTATGATGACGTCATACTCAATAGCGTTATGAATGTGGTAGATAACTTCGTGTTGAAAGCCTAATTGACATCCGACTAAGCGTTCTTGTACGAATTGTATGTCGTCACTTTCTTAGTAAACACGTTGTTGAATGTTTTGAAACTAATTTGCTATATTCAGCTACACCACCCAATCAAATTATTTTTCAAATTTTTAAGAGCTTACCTGTATAGTTTTCAGGAACCTGATAGTCAGGCAGTTCAGGCGTCGACCGACCCCAGCATGGGTGAAATGTGAGTGGAAGTTAGCTAGATATGGGCGGTGCGGATTTCTCAATTAACCTTGATGAAAAGGGTTGATGCATATTATTCTGGGCATGTTATCACACGGCTAATATGTCGTATGGTATCAATGGATCACTGGTCTGGGATATAGCGTTCAAGGAGCAGTATGTACATACATTGTGAGCATGTATGCTTGCACGCTTGCAGCACACTCAGTCGGATTCACAACTGTTTCCGATTCAAGGATTAAGATCTTGCTGTGAATGGGCCACTTGATAGCTCCCTATGCAGCACATATGTGGCACTGTATGGCTATGCATGGCATGGTAAGGCATTCCAGTCTCCTCTACCTACATTAACAATAATGTCTGGTTATTATCAATCCACCTTTCCAGAGTATCCCTCTATCAGCTGACGTAGGCAAAGCGGCGTGTAGGATGATGTCAGAATCATTACGTCATACACGATTATATGTGGCTCGTCTTTAACTCGTAATAGTCCGACACGTTGTACGCATTATAATTTTCTACTTTTTAATAAAGCTGCTGTTACAGATTTTAAAACTAATTTGACTGGGCGCTGTTGCTGTCATAGGTAAACTATTCAATATCTTGCCTATATAGTTTTCTGGACATTGATAGTCAGGGAGTTCAAAGATTGATCGTGTCGCAACCCAAGCAAGGTGTAGTTGGCGCTTATTGAGCAGCGGCTAATGCCAGAAGGTGGTCGGATACCCCTCCACAATGTGAAACAGAACAAAACCCATTTTTCTTAACGATTATTATCCATAAAGTATGAATGAAACGGTTGTGGTCATCAATTTCGATGAGGATGTGTTTTCTGACATTATATTCAATACGAATTTCAGATTCCTTGTTTTGGTTCCTTACAGCTGTCCGTAAATTACACAGTCGTTCGGAGCAGGGAGCAGTCACGTATATTCCTACGCTGTATATGGTATTACAAATGTTTTCTTTCTGCCAATATACAACGCTTTTTAAAAAAAATTGACCATTAAAAGGTATTTCTCGTAATGATTTGCTTAAATGTTGATTGCAATCGATGTTCCAAAGCCAGAAGCAGAACGTTAATCATCACCGAAAAAAGCATCGCCGTAAAGTCAACCTCCAACACAAATTGGCAGTCAATGAACCTTCTGGCTATTCCGACTTATTCTACAATAACTGTGGGAGACGCACTTAGAAACGCAGCTGATCTGCAGATGAAATTAACGGCATAATTTCGGCCAGATCTAGAAGATCTTATTGGCACCACTCACATTCCTTTGCACATTGATGAAAGATTGATACTCCACTGAGTTGCCGGAATTCGCTAGAACAGGAAGTTTTCTATCAATGAATACCCAGGTGGACCAATCTACCGCAACGTTTGCTATTGACTATTGCAGAGACTCTGTTCGAGATCCCTTGAATGACTTAACATTTTGGATAGACATTGGAATTGACTTTGAAAACGTCTCCAGTAGCTGTGGAGGAATAGCATCGAAGAAGGATATGCGAGTACTCGTCATATGCCACAGCATTATTTGTATGTGTCAGTTTCCATACACCATTTACTTTGGGGCTTGGTATTTTGGTCCATCATGATGTTGGCAGCAAAATGTGTATAGATGCTCTACATTCTCTAGGATATGCTGTATGTTATGATGAAGTGAGACATTTGGTGCAATCTGTCGTACAAATCATCAATCTGTGCGGATCTATGAGTACACAATCTGAGGTTGAATTGGCTAGGAAGCTTGAATCACCGTTTGATTAAATCTACGTCCTTCCACACATTCTAATAGCAACAGCATAAATGGAATGGGAATGATGCAATCGAGCAATAAGAGATATTTCAAGACATTTTATAACTTATCAGTTCAAATTCGAAGGAAAATAATGGTGCTTCTACAAAATGAGGAACCTTGCATCAATAGTGTCACAGTAGGATTTGATCGGTATGGCAATGAAGATTATGTAAAAATGAAGGAGCGTTAATGCCTTGCAGCTGTGAGACAACGCCCCGTCATCAGGTCTCAGTTACCATGACGTGCCACATTACACACTCTTCCAGAAAGGTTCTGCAAACAAGTTTGCACTCGTTGCACGTGTAGATATCTCCATTGGTTTGGGGCTCGTCTGCATGGCAACAACGTTATCATACTTGCTGGAAGGTATGCTGTTGGCAAAACTGTAAAGCTAATTATGAACTGTGGGATGACAGCGGTAATATCAGTTGCCATCCACGCACGATGTAGCAGATACAAGAAATCTACTTCACGCCATTGCCCTTGCTAAAACCTATTCTAGAATTACAGCACGTTGTGACGATACTGACAATCTCGTGATTCTGATCTACCACTACTGCCTGGGTCGTCTGACAAACGAGTTGGGCATGGAAGCTTGACCACTTGGCAAGCTTATCACTCGAGAAAGATACATTCCAGTTAACACATTAGTGGGGAAGTTGGATAAAAAGGTCTGCCTTTGCCCACCAGCTATGCATGCCCTAACAGGCTGTAACACGACAATAGCAGTCTGCGTAAGCATTCAGCGTTCACAAAACTAGTGGAACACATTAACAATGTACACATGAGATACACATTGACGAGGTCACTCAGTTTCTGTAGACAGATTAAATGGCAATATTGAATGTATATCAGTTGCTAGGCATCATTGTCCATAAAATTAGCTAGAATTAGTTGTGCCGTAATTGTATTTTAATAACAAGATTAACGTGCAGGTGTGTTAATTCCAAAGCAGTTATTTTCGGGAAAAAAGCAAATACCAAATTGAATGTGTCTAAACGCGGTTGCTGCACTAAGATTCAATACATTCATCTTAGTTGACCGAAACTTGCTAATCAATAGGTAATCTATGTGTTTAGTGTCATAGATACGGCTATTACTGCGAAGCTACAGCCTGGCCCACTTTAACTAGCGCATAGTGACGTCAAATTATAGCGAACATTTATATGTCATACTCACTCACTTAACTACTGTGTAATATTACTTTCTAGCACAGCCACATCAAAATACACGTCACTGATTTCGCGAACAATGTTGCCACTACCAATTAACTACGCCCATTCGTGTCATCGTCAACTGGAGCATATACATTCAGAACAATATCAGATATTAAAGGAGATGCATGGCAAATGTCATATTACATGTGTTTCACGAGGAACTGTCTATATATTACCATCTTCATATTGTGATAATAGCATATTCGTTATAGAGACACATGGACATCCCATCATGGATGCATGTTATCTTTATCAAATGTAGTTGACAGAATTAATGATGTCGGTGGCTGTATGTTCGTGGATAATTGAAATATAAATTCCTTCAAACAACTAGTTTCAGAATCTCACCCATTTATTAGCATGCGAGTTAATAGTAATGCCTTTCAATTCACTCGACATTGCACGACTAGTGGTGACTGTCTTCCTTGCATCAGCACATGTGGGCCATGGTGTATGTGGCATTGGCATAGCATGCCATCAGGCGATCTACTTACACATTACAGAAACAGTATGTTTCCTGTACAAACCTACAATCAATATTGGCATACGTGGATTCAATATCAATTTAACTAATGTACATAGCTAAAGATGCCCATCAATAGTTAGATCCCTGCGTACAAGATTCATGTTCACGTTGTAAAATCTAAGCTCATCCAGTGCACTACATCTCCAAATCGCAAATAACCAGGAGCTGCACCAAGAACAGGAACAGAGGCGGAATGTTGTAAAAGCGAATATCAACCCATTGCATGTAACAAGCTTTTCATCAGGCTATTCCGTTTAAGAAATGCTGATGGGTGAAGTTAAATTGGTAGGGCTTGTGAGGAAAAGAGCCGTTCTGCTGATATGAATTCAAGAATCTAAATGTTCTTGTGTTTGCCATCGGCGAGTATCTCATTCATCCCTTCAGCATTTTGAAAACAGAAAATGTATTGTATCCACTTGTATGCCAGTTTGCAGGGTACGCCCCCAGTAGCCAGTGATTTACATATACATAGAGGCGTTCTTAAATTAACTTAGCCATATGGTGTTGTTGACGATATACATCACGTGCAAGTGTTGTAGCATGGCATTTGCGATGCTATTGGATTATATTAAAAAGAAATTGCGAACCTTTTGGTGTTCTAAAATCTGACTTACTTAGACCCGTCATTATTGCATACTATGAGAGGATATATGAATGAGGAATGCTAGCTTGAAATATGCGTGCAACAATTATTCCAATATGTGATGAAATGATGGGTAAATGCTTAGAATTAGGTTGACCGTGTGGTAACCTATCAAATATACAGTTTATCAACATCTTTCTGCATGACCTTGATTGCATGTGTCTAAAGGAAAGGAAAGTTATGTTCATAGCTTTTCTATGGAGAGATATATGGTCATTAACTAATTTAACACATTATGGACGCATTATCGTGGAGACTGGAAGCAGTGGAATTAATGGCAATTTGGTTTGAAGAGTGTTTCAGAATTTTCTTGCCAGTTAGAATTGAATTTTAGTTTCTTTATAGATAAGTGTGCATCTCATACACAAAGACTCCTAAGGTAGTTTTTCTTACAGTTGATATGTGCAATTTGACAAGAAAAAACGTCATGAAAATGCCGGTTAGGGGATCGGTACTCAGCTAATACTGGGACAGTACAGCCTGTGGGGCCTGGTATTCACCCAGTACTCGTCCAGGAACCTGCGTTATTAGTTGTATTTGCCAATGTGCAGCTAAAATGGCTATCATTGCCATCTCTTTAATTGGGTCCATTTCTTAAACTCTACTGCTTTATAAAGCATGTACATTTCCGTGTATTCATTGTCTATCAGAGATTAATCACGCGCGTAGTGATTCCTCCCCATCAAGGTCATAATATTGCTGATTCTAATATCACATGCATATGATGCAGTCTTACAGTGTGCGTGATGGGAGACACAGTTAGGTTACATTGGGTGCGTGGAGTGGCTGTCCGCCCTCGTAAAGATTTTGAAATCTCGATGTTCTGTGATGACAGCCGCGGCATTGGCTACAACGACGAGGACGTCGCCGACGATGACCACCGCTACCTGTTGGACGTTCACGCCGTTTATCTCGTTACCGTGTTTAAATCTGTGCCATTACATTGAGTGAATGTCATTAGCACCTGCACAGATTGCTAATGTACATACTTGATCTAAAATGGGCTGCATACATAGGAACGTAGAACGTGCTGAACATGGCCTATGTTCCTTAGATGATAGCGCCATTAATACATTGACACACATTGACATTGCCAATTAGCTACTCACCCTCCGTGGTAGGTGTACATAGATAAAACAGGAAATATGGCCATGATATTAGTATCATTGTCAGGCACATTATACATCCAGTAAATTATTCATCTGGTAGACTGACCGGTGATAAGGGATATCATTATACGCATGTATTAGCAGGTGTATTTCCGAATAATGATCTTGTCCGAGTCAAGTATCGTACTGTATGCATTATTCAATTTAACACAAACTGTGTATTCACGATATCGAAGTTGATGTTCAATATAATGGTACAGGTGTCTACAGGGTAGCAGCCAACCAACCTACCAACTCTGGTACACGCGCGGGAACACGTACACGCATGCATACGCACATACAATTAGCTGGACACACCAGTTCTTCAGTCTTCACTGACTGTTTTCTTACTACATGTCCAAGCAAATTCCACATCGCCATTGGTCAATGAGATTTCTCGTTCATCGCTAAGCTAGAAATTATGATAGGTCTATGGAAACGCGAACCTTAATGGGAGAGCTCACAGAGAGAATTAATTTAACTGTACCTGAACACGCAATAGCCCTTGCAACAAACCACATATATAAATGTGCCAACCACGAAGTGTCTATACAAATGAAACATAGACTTCTCCCTTCCCATCAATGTGTATTATTCCATCAGCCTCAGTGCTTGGAACCTAGGCACGCGCTTCTGTCAATTAGTATCATGCCCATTATTATACCATCGAGTACATATTGCTACAGTACATATGTTGGCAATCTTTTCTTTAAAAAAACGGTTGTCCCCGATGCATGGGATAAGATATGTGAATGGCACAAGGCAATCGGCTTGTGCTGGGGCTACTTGCTAAAGGGGTTACAGTCCATACCCGCAGGGAATAACTCCTGCGGTGGTCGCTTTTGCTAGATACACGTTGGAATGCCGTCTGGTGAGTGTTCCTCGAGAATTGGTGTCGTGGTTTGAGTGTATCCTCTTTGTCACATGAACATGCCCATTGACAACTATACTCTGATAAGGTGAAGAGCTCTGAGTCTCTCTTGAGTGATTTCCAGTTAAGTTGGTTCAGCATAGATTGTGACCCTTTGATGTCTTGTGGAATATGGTAAATGTGCATCAGGATGCCCATGTTTGAACTATGTCTAGTCTGTGACTGTGGTTTTGATGGTATCATTCCAATGCAATGATGGCAAATTCAGTGTTAAGTCTGACCAGGATTGTGTTTAGTTATTTGTCGTGATGCTTTGAGATGCACATTTAAGGTTTCACCTCAGCGAGGTAAGAGCGTTGTTAGCTGTATTGCAGATCGTATGTATATGTTTGCTCCAATTTAGATCTGATTTGATGGTTCTAAATTAACTTAGCGTTCGACACATTACTGTCGGCAACAATTCACTCATAATAGGATATTTGCCAGCGGTTGGGCATGAATCTACTCATGGTGTTCTTGATAGCTATACTTGCAGTACACTAATATGGAAAGGGGTTGGGGTGTCTAGAGAATGTATATCACGGTTTGCACCATTCTATGTAATACATGTGTACGTAAGTTGTAGACACGCTCATAAGACACGTCTTATTGCGCTCCCACGCAGACTAAAACTAAACCTTGTTTAAATCAAAGAATGTATGTAGGTTCGCGCAAATATATCTGATCCAAATTCAGTTGTTCCAGCATTTTCGAACAATCTGCATACATGTTGGTGGGCTGTGAATTAAGTTCTGCAGAGTCCACTTCCTTATCGCACTGCACCTTCAATTATATCCTGTTTTGCTTTCTGGTTGGTAAGTTCACATACGCATCGGCGTAGGGAACGTACACGGGTGAGACATATGTTAGTCAGCGTGTAGCCGTTTGAACATATTCAATTTCAGTGTTTTTCAGCAATGCCTTTATAAGCAAATGTACTGCCAAATGGATACTTACACATGCTACACTGTGTTATCCTTCAGGATGAGCCGTATATTCTGATGTGCACATACTGCGAGCGTGAGAAGAAACACGTATATAATTATAATTGCCGCACAGCAATTAGATTAAAAGAATATGCCACCCAGGAAGACAGGTCATAGGACATAATGGTACACTAATACCGGCGGTGATGGCTCAGTCGCCAGCTCACTTGCCAAGGCTCATTTCATGAGCACGTCTGCTCTTTCCTTAGTGCACACCAACTTCATAGAGTCCTGGTCATGCGCCACTATGACCCTGCTAATACAGTTTACTGGGCCTGTGCTGGACCAACATCGTGCCGATAGGAAGTGGGGGGGGGGAGGGGTGGGGCGAATTTTGTTGCTCAGATTTATATGTTAAAATACGTCAAGGATATGTATTTGTAATTAGATTAGCAAAGTATTGCCGATGGTTTTGCCTTATTTGGAAATAAAACCATGATCATCTTAATAGACGCTTTTCTGCCGCTGTCTACCTAACTGGGGAATACGTGATCTATGTCACATGGCATTCAGCATAATCACACATTGTCATGCCTGAAAGTTGAGCAGAATTTAGGAACGTTCCATGCACACTTAATTTAACTTGCACTATATACACACATAATGTAAATACGACCGACATTATTGCCATTCGCTGATCCGGCTGCCCCAAGTTGCCTATGCACGTGTTTATCAGGGAATCTGGTGCATGATGTGACAATAGTAGCATCAATGGCGTTCAGTTTAAGAACATGCATGACCTAGACTCATGGTGAGATTAACAACTGAAGCAACAGGCGACTAAGCCTTATTAACTTGAATTTTTCTTAAAGTGTGCATGCCTATTCAAATTCGGGTATTCGGACTCCCAGAGTTAAAGAATGGCAACTTCCCGCCTCCACCACCCTCCCCTGCAATTGATTTGCTCTTAATCATGACATGCAACACATCTATAGCTATTACTGACGTATGTAGCTGCCAGTATACTGAGTCTGCTCTTTGACTCGGCAGTCTCCTTTGTCAAGCACAATATTGCCTATGAGAAATTCAATGCCGAGATATTTTGAAGATTGCCATTGCATGAAGTGGCCCATTTCGATATATGCCCGCTCTGTATAAGTTACGCGGACGTATTACACGTTTACGGATTGATCTGAAACATTCGAACCTGAATTCACAGAATCTACATTTCAATAGCATATACAGATAAGATGTTGCATATTTTGCTGTTAGTTGACGTCACAATCGAAATGATATATGTTCGCCACAAAAGTGGAAATAGTTCCTTATGAAAGTGTTTGAATTTGGTTTCTTTGATACAGTTACATACATCGTAAAGCTTACAACGTATTAACGTATACACACCGTGTTGAATAGTTGGAAACAAGGCTGACTGTGATATGTTGCTGACATAGCGGAAGTAATTTCAAAATATTCAACAGCTCACCTGTGCAATTATCTTTCAATTTCTATTAGTGGAATTCATATTACAAAGTTTCATATAGATTCCGAGATGCGTACACAGGGAGTGAATTGTAGCTAGAAATGGGCACGGTATAGCTATACATCTATCCTGTTACCGTATGGAGCAGGTTACACAATAGAATAGGGTTTACATAAAACGATATAGATCATACCATTAACAAAGGCCTGCCCTATACAGAGGCATAGTACAAATAAGCATATTCATCTGGACTGAACTTCGGTATAATCCCACGTTACCTCATGATTCAGTATACAAGACGTTCATGACGAAGCTGACCCAAAAGTCTGCTGTCTGTTGCATCATAAGCATGAGCGGAGCTCGTCAACAGATGATCCTAACCGTGCACCTCTAGAGAGCTCTGCGACTATGGTGTGCGTTTTGACATTACGTTGGGCACCCCTTCATACTTTCGGAATACGTATGGTGCATAAGTAGGTGCATAACTCAGACATGTGAGTAACGCACTCTTCGTGAATACGGCCCCTGATATATGACTACACATAATAGTACCGAAACACGAATACTTCCATTCGCCACACATGGCACTATAGTATCATAATGTATGTAAAGTATTGTCACAGCCACCGCATCGCCACACATTTATTTTCAAAACCAACAGTGGTACGGCAGTTGACTAGCAGAAGTGCACGTCCCCCTCTCGAGGGTTATGTGCATGCACATTTAATATCCTCAGACATACTGCTAGAAAGAGATACAAAGCTGAAATGTTTCATCAGCATGCGTTGCATCATTGATGCTTACTGTGCATTAACGTGCCAGTTTAACAAATATAATTGGCCAGCAAGGGAGGGGGGGGGGGGTGGGTCTGCGAACTGCGAAAGTTATGCTGCCAACCCACGTAATCTAGGTTATTTCTGTTGTCACAAATTCACCGCACATATTCTATCAATAACTCAGCCATGACATTATATAGTTTGTGTGCACTTTTTTGGTTTGTTCTCTACACACTTGTATATACTATGGCTGGTATGTGCAGTGGCGGCTCTAAACCACACACTGTGTTCTCGAGGGAAGCAGGCTTTTGCCAAATGGTAACCGTAATTTCCAAAGGAACACTAAATTAGACTTTATCCTAACTATGGAATTATGTAATAGAAAAGGCAGGGTGCGAGAGGTCGGGGCGGGGGTGGGGATTGCATGGACTGGCATGGTAACCTTTAACGTAAAATCAGAGGAGAAATAATACTAATCTAGACGGTGCATCTATTTCTATATCGGCAACCTCCGAATTGCTTTCTTTTTATGGTCAGACGTAGAGTGATCGATTTCTAGCTCGGTTCATCCCATTTCTAGCTACGCCCGTCCCATTTCTAGCTATGACCCTCCCATTTCTATCTAGATTGAGTCCACTCTTTCAGGTTTCAATGTTTCAAATCAATTCCAACACGCGTAAGATATAGGCGTGGCTTAGCTTAAATTGATCACTCTATTCAACGGCAATCTTCCAAATATTCGTCCATTTACTCAACTAGTGTTGCATAGACCTACTGGAGATGGAAACATTCGACATTCAGATTATATAGGTGGCTTAGTTCCTGTTAAATGTCACTACTGCTAATTTGATCGAGGAGATGATAACTCAACATGTGACACCTTCCGTACTGCTGTGGAAATGGTGATGAGCATAAAAACTCTACCTAAATTGAACTTGTTATAGGTGGTGGTCTGGGCAGTACGGGTGAGTGATTTATGTTGAATACTAAAAAGGCGTTATTAGCACTTCAACATAGACTACGTTATCCTTGGACAACTGCGCTCCAATAATTCAATATCGACCACATCTAGTCTGCATTACTTCATTAGCAACGCCATGCGCAGTTAGACAGGATGTAGCGAGATGCTGCAATCAGTGGCAGCTTTCTCTCGGCATTGAATTGCTCATCGTCACTATTGTGCTTGATAAAGGAAGCACTTATCTACATTATTCAACACCGCCGAGTCAAAGAGATCACTCTAGGCACCGGCAGCTACGCAAGCCAGTAATTTGTCTGAATTTAACGACAGCCACATGTGCAATTTAGGGCATGATTGAAGTCAACGGTTTGCTATAGATCAGTTTCATGTCATAATTCAGAGCAACTTAATGGCATGTGGAATGTTGTGTTTACCCGCAATGAGTGCCATCGATTACACATGTTCACCCGAATGTCTGAAATGGAAAATACAGTTACATTTTAATAAATATTATTTTTACTAAAGCTTATTTGACAATAACAGGTCCCTGTAAAATTAGATTCCAACTATTCAACATATTACCAGTAGTGTTAATGCAAGACAGAATTACAATTCTGGGCCGTCAGGGTTCAAGGTTTTCAAACAAATACCATGTGTATGGTCGAACCGGTTTCGTGGCATCCATACCCGTTTGCGTACATTAACTATTTTAAGTATGAAATTGCAGTAGAATAATTGTCACTGTCACCATGACTATAGGCCGTCCCCATTTGTAAACTGAATGACATGGTGCTACTATCGCCACCTGATGAAACAGCTATCCAGACAAACATGTGCATAACACACTTGAGAAGCGCTGGATCAGCGACTGGCAGTAAAGTCTGTTGTATTTACATTATTTGCAGATATAGTCCTAGTTAATCTAAGTTGGCACCAACAGTTATTGGATTCTGCTCAGCTTTCGGATATGAGAATCTGTGATTATCCTGAATGCTATGTGGCAGTAATCACTTATTCATCGATGGGTAGACAGGGGTAGAGAAGTGCCCACTGAGTTGGTCATGATTTATTTCCAGATAAGTTGCAACCATAGAGCATATTTTGCTAAAATAATTACAAATACATACCCTTGGCATATTTTAGCATGTAAATGTGAATAAGAAAATTAGCCCCCTATCGGCACGATATTGGTCTAGTACCCGCCCAGTACTGCATTGGCAGGATCATATTATCACATGCCTATGATTCACTGCGATCAGTGGGTATTAGGGAAATAGCATATAAGTAAGCTGGCGCTTGAACTATTACCGTATTACTATTAATATTACTGTACCACTATGTCCTTTGAAGTGTCTCCCGTGGTGTCTCTCGTATATAAATCTAATTTAGGTATGGTAATTTAACTGTACGTGAAGCGGCACAGTCTATTGTAATCTTAAGCTCAGGATTTTTGAGTTTTTTTAAACGTATCTCCCAAAAGGGTTTTGAGAGTAGAGCATCAACATGTTGTCAAAGGGTAGAATATAATTCCAGGTGTTGGGCTTGTGCGTTTTTGGCAAGGTGTACGCTAGTTTTTCGTGGAGATCGTCGAGAAATCTGTTTCCGGGGTCCGTTTCGTGCTACATTGTCTCACTAGCAGAAAAACGCTGGCAACCATCTCGCCTCAGAAAAAATCTTGACTAGGGGCTAACAACTTTGAATTGAATCCAGTAGTAGGAACACTTAACGTAATGTGCTGTGCCCTCCCTCACAGGCAAGCGCTAAAAGATATATGCTATTAGTTTGAGAGATTTTGCCCATGTTTTACAAACTATCTGGCTCATGTTGGCATCACCTTTCTAAAGTTTGTAGTCCGAGTCTGCTCTGACTCAACCCACCCTTGTGACAGATATTTGCACAGACTGGTAGGCCGGAGAGACAAATAACCGAATATATTATCTAACCAACAAAACCAACGCGATCTAAATCCGTCCTATTCTTTCCAGTTTAATGTAATCATCCCTGGGCTTGAATTTGCTCGCGGCGAAATTGCGTGATTTTCGAGGCGAAACGTTGTGTACTAGGTTATCACTGTTTGTGCAATGGATGTTCGCTTGAAAGTTGATAAAATTCGTCAACAATGAGCTGGAAATTTAAATAGCATGAGATATAAGACATATTTAACAGGATTTAAGGTGCGAGCGAATGGATATGTGAATTATACGAAGCAATAACTGAGGTGTGTGTCAAATATTATAGCTAAGGCCGATTAAGAGGCGAGCTACCGAGCGGTGGCAGAGTTCTCCGACTTTTGAGCATACCAATTGCTCTGACTCTCTCCGGCCCGTCAGTCTGTCTAAATATATGTCACACGGGTGGTTTGACTCAGAGCAGACTAGGACTATACAGTGGGCAGAGTGTAACATTTGTAAGTAATGGGTTCACTTGAAATTCTGCAGTAAGGTATCCATTGTTCGCAAAAATACGTCTTTCCTGTGTCCACATTGTGAACCAGAACAATAACCATTTTTAAATGTTTTTTATAGTAATTTAATTGATATTTCATGTGTCATAATGTTCACGATTGTCGTTCTGAGCCACAACACTTTTGCGGGCCCATGTTGCCAGACATTTGTGTTAATTTATAGTGCGAGGCTAGTAAGTTTGAAAGTGATTTTAAGACGTTTCTGTGATCTTTTCATTGTAAATATTCGAATTTTGATGAATAAATCATTTAAGGTATGTAGGAATATATAAGTTGTATTTGATAGTGTACATTACTGACAGATGCCGATCAAAGTAACCCGTTTTCGAGTTATACCGCAGGTTTCAGGTACCCCATCGCTGGATCGTTTCATCACTTATAGATTGCCATGTATATATTTCACCTGAACAAAGGGGCAATTCTTAAATTCTGCATTCTGCTCACGTTGCTTGCAATATACATTGTTGCCTTTTTTCGTGACTTACATTCAGGCCTGTTTGAAACAAGCCTATGCATCTAAACACACCTCCGAAGTTAGTGTGCCTCGCAGTTGCGGAAACCACTTGCACATTCTGACAGGTATGGTATGCCAGCATTTTTGCAATAGCATTTGTCCTTAATAGTGCGTCATTGAAAACTGAACGTCCAAACCATGTAATAGCCAATGCTATTTTTAGTATATACACTGACACACCTCTCTTTAGGCATGTCAGAGGGATGGTGGAACCTGATGGATTATGTTAATACACCCGTACACCGCTCCGAATTATGCACGCACATCAGGTGCGGAAACAATGCATCAGTTCTGACAAGTAGAGAAAGCCCGCATTTTTAATATTGGGCTCTATGTAAAATACACCATTTTCAAGATGCCGACCCTTAGCCGATAATATCTATCAGACCGATCTCATCAGGAAATATTATTTTCATCATCCTTATCACTAATAGGCATAGTTTTGAACGTCAGGTGTATAATTATTAAATAATGTATGCAATAAAACAGTCTATGCACGCTATACTCACTCCCTGCATTTATTCACAGTAACAATATCCCACATGGATATTGTATCATATACATGTAGGCTAAAATAGTGTGTAAACGTTATGCAAGTATCTGTAAACAATATATTATGTACGTCTCTAGCTAAATGTGGTGATACGCAGCATGAGCATATACACTTTGAGCAGGATTATGGACTGGGTGGGTTGGGATGGGGTTCTTTGATGTATTTGGTGAGAAATGGGCACCAGCCTATCTCTCTGACCTTGTACAACCTTACATTCCTGGTCGCTCTCTCAGATCTGCAAATCTAAATCTACTAAAAGTACCTAAGGTCAACTCTAAAACATATGGCCATAAAACTTTCTCTTTCACTGCAGCTACCGAATGGAATAACTTACCAAATGAAATTAGAAACTCATCAACTTTAGAAATCTTTAAATCCAATCTTAAATTCTATTTATTTCAAATAGCATATCCATAGAATACTTACGCGCGTTAGCGCTTAGAGCATGCAGTTGCATGGATTAAGCGCTCTAAAAATGTACTATTATTATTATTATGTGGCATGGACACCCTCTAAATTCCAAATGCCATGTCGTATGAATGTCATAAGCGCTCATAGCCGTTTGCGTTTAACTCTGTTTAGATAGGCACACAATTCAGGAGTGTGGAGGTTCAGATTCACCCACCCTTCCCAACAATTTATTTCCGATTTTCTCAATGAAACTAATGCATTTTGGCAGTGTGTACTCCACATCACTTAAAATGTCATATTAATAATAGTTGTGCAAATTTTGAAAAGTGATAACTCTGTAATGGTTAAATGTGGTCAAGAAAATCAAAATATTTACTTATTGAATGTCCATTTTCAGGACAGGGATATTTTTGAAAATTAACCACTAGAATGACTGGCTCGGGTATCGAGCCAGTCATTCCAGTGACATATTCTCAAAAATAGTCTTCTATTGGCCTGCAAATGGACCTTCCTCAAGACCACTTCTGAAGGAAGCACCATCACCAGTTATGGACTACATTGACAATAACCAATTCTGAGTGGAGTTTCATGCACCCATCCCTCCACTTCTGTGTACCCCAACCCCATCCCCTCATTATACATGACACCCTAATGCGGTCATGTAATAAATACAGTTTTTGATCTACTTGACAATTTGATGAAAGCTGGTGCTAGTTTAGCGTCATACCTCTCGTAATACCTATGTTTGATTGTCGTCGCATTGTGTATCTTAATATGTCATCTTAGCCTTTTAATCCTTGAATTGTCAGTATATTATATGTTTTCCATGTACACATGAAGGCAGTTTGAAATTTTGAAACTAATATGACTTGCACCTATAGCAGCAACAGAGCCAGACAATTTAGTTGTAACATAGTCAGCATAGTTTTCCTTACATTATAGAGAATTTGACATTTCTTGTCTGTAAAAGGGTTAACTTATTAACCACTTCATCATATCATATTCAAAGCAGCCATACTCATTACAATAGACTTGATTATCTTAAGATATTAATTTCACTGAAAATTCTTGCTAGGTATTAATTCATTTTAATATATTTCATCCATGTAGTAAAAGTAGGGTGGCCAATCTATTACGGGTGAAATGGTGAATACATTCTTGAAAGCCTAATACCGTTCTCTGTTGTATAAGAACCAACATGCAGAGCATTTGATTTTCACAATTGTAATACAGAGGGTGGGCAGGGGAGGGGTGTAGGGACACACTCAGATTTGAGTTATAGATATATCCAACATATAATTGCATGTTATGTTCTAGATCTCTTAACATGGTACATACATAAGTATTAAAACTATGAAATTATAAGAAACCCATTTCCAGCTGTAGATACAGTCAACTGGGCACTTATGAGAATCCCAGACTCTGACCAAAATGCCCTTACCTCGCACCGTGTAACGTCCAGGATTAGCAAGGAACAAAATCAAAATCTTTCAAATATTACTCAAATTCAACATATTTTGTTTACAAATCACAAACACTTCCTGGGCAAGTCGTGTGGAGCAAACCCTGGGAGTAGTATATTTATCTATCTATCTATCTATCTATCTATCTATCTATCTATCTATCTATCTATCTATCTATCTATCTATCTATCTATCTATCTATCTATCTATCTATCTATCTATCTATCTATCTATCTATCTATCTATCTATCTATCTATCTATCTATCTATCTATCTATCTATCTATCTATCTATCTATCTATCTATCTATCTATCTATCTATCTATCTATCTATCTATCTATATATCTATCTATCTATCTATCTATCTATCTATCTATCTACCTATCCATCCATCCATCCATCTATCTATCTATCTATCTATCTGTCTGTCTGTCTGTCTGTCTGTCTGTCTGTCTGTCTGTCTGTCTGTCTGTCTGTCTGTCTGTCTGTCTGTCTGTCTGTCTGTCTGTCTGTCTGTCTGTCTGTCTGTCTGTCTGTCTGTCTGTCTGTCTGTCTGTCTGTCTGTCTGTCTGTCTGTCTGTCTGTCTGTCTGTCTGTCTGTCTGTCTGTCTTTACATTGAAAAATAACGCATTGGCACAGGAATTTAATTAAAAATTTCTTTGCCTAAATTTGTCCTATCGAGACCAAGTTTAGATTTACTTAGAGTGGTCCCCCCTTGAGATTAGTTGGGGTAAAGTGAATTAATCAGTAGGTCGCTTTAACAGGTAAAGGCTGGGATTGATCCTACATTATAGAGAACTCAGACACACGAATGCACACACATACACATACACATACGCACGTACATACGCACGTACATACGCACGCACGCACGCACGCACGCACGCACGCACGCACGCACGCACGCACGCACGCATCTGAACGAATGCACGCAATAATACATGCACACAGTAATACATGCACGAATGCACGCAATAATGCATGCAAGAACGCATGCACGAACGGACGCACGAATGCATGCACGCACACACCCAGGCACTAATGTACTCACGAATTAATGCACCCACACCCACATACACACGCACACATACACCCACGCAAGTATAGATGCACACACATACGGATGTACGAGCACACACCCATACACACATACGAACAAACGCCCGGACGCACGAGCGAACGAACGAACGAACGAACGAACGAACGAGCGAACGAACGAACGAACGAACGAACGCACGCACGCACGCACGCACGCACGCACGCACGCACGCACGCACGCACGCACGCACACACACACTTTTGCAGACACAAAATTAAAAGATGTCCTACGGATATGATTTCATGTTGCCCCACCATTGATTTTGGTTGGGATTGGATTTATTTAAGAATAGGTAGGGAGGGATGAAACCTTGTCATTGTAATCAGGAACCATAAGGTCTAACTTTGATCTTACTAGCAAATCTTTCAGGTTTGGATTTCTATTGTAAGCTATTACTGGTCGTGCTTTGATCGGTTCCTTTAATTTAGATTGCAACTGTGAATATTCGTCTTTCATGGTTTTCGCTAATTCAACATTACGTCTATTGTATATGAGTTGAAATGGGATAATTTTGTTCTTTTGTGATATTCCCGAATCTACATTTATTCCAAATGGTGCTTTTGTTTGGAGTGTTCTAATCCAATGGCCCTCTCGGATTTTGCGAAACGAACTCGTTTCTTCCTCACTATCGAAGGTCGGAATCTGTTCTATTGGCATGATTTCAAAATGATGTTCAACTGAATGATCCGGAAGTTGGAAATGTTGAGCAATTGGCGTATCTGCTGAGGTGTTAATATCAGAAACGTGGCGTCTAGCACGCACTCTAAATGCATTTTTTGTTTCACCAACATACTGTTTCTGGCAAAGGGCACAATTGATCAAATAGACTACATTCTCAGAATCACAATGCATATTAGTTCGGATATGATATTCATTTTTAGTTTGAAAGCTCAGGAATGTTTGTTGGTTTACAATATAGTTGTTTACTTTGCATCTATATTTGTCGCATTTAGAAACTGATCCATCGCACATGATTGGTTTATTGTGTTTAATTTGGACAGGTTCAAACTCGGGTCCGCTTTGAGGTTTTAGATTTTCAAGCTCATTGATGGTGTCTGCTTTAATTTTTCGAAGACAACGGGCTGAATAGCATCGTGCTTTCAAAGCATCAAACAGAGTAGAGCATGCACTATTCAGATTTTGCCTGTTGCTAGAGTTTCGAAAAAATCTTATGATTTGCGATTTGATCAAACCTTTAAATGTGTGTGGAGGATGAAATGAGTTTTTTGGGAAGCAGCTGATGTGAGTCTGTTGGCTTAAAGAATACTTTATATTCTAATTTTCCAGAGGAATCAAATTGAGGACCCTTATAGATCGTGACATCTAAAAAGTCAACCGATGTTCCACTAATAGTAGCTTTTAGCTTGATGTTTGAATCTTGGTTATTTAAAATGCGAAAAAATTCCCAAAAGTCTTCTTCTGAATGTTGCCAAACTATGAAGATGTCATCTAGATATCTGAGGTAAAGAAGAGGCTTTTTGGTTGATTTGTTCAGTGCCTCCACTTCCCACTCCGCAACATAAATCGTGGCAAAATTTGGGCTGAATCGTTTACCCATTGCGCATCCACAGATTTGAAGGTAATTTTCACCAATAAATTGGAAATCGTTTCCTTTAAGACTTAGCTCTAATAATTTTAGAATTTCCGTGTCTGGTCGATCTGGATCAGGAAATTTGACAAAAGAATTCTTAATAGCATTGACTCCAGCATCAATATCTATATTGGTATACATAGCATCTATGTCTAATGTGACTAAATATGCATCTTTCGGAACTGACAATTTGGATAACTTTGAAAGAAAGTGTTCAGTGTTCTTGAGAAAGCTCTTGTGTCTATTAGCAATGGGCTTTAAATAGTAATCAATATATTCTGAAATGCCATAAGACTCACTGCCACAGTCTGAAATGATGGGTCGTCCAGGAGGTGTCAATGGGTCTAACCAGGTGCTGATAGGTTTATGGATTTTAGGCAAGATATAAAATGTCCGATTTTGTGGATTATTCTCACCTAACAGATACTTTAGCTGTTTATTATCAATGTACTTATCTGTATGCAATGAATTAAGTATTTCAATGAAATTTTGTCGGTTTTGAGGCCAAATTAAATTATCAAGTTTTCTGTAATGCCTGGTGTTAGTTAACTGCCTTTCGGCCTCGCGGATGTAGTTTTCTCTAGACATAATCACAGTTGCTGAACCTTTATCGGCTGGTTTTATAATAATATTTTGATTTCTACGTAATTTGGTGATAGCCTGTCGTTCGAGAAATGAAAAGTTTTGCTTATTGTTTATAACTGGCAATGATCTGGCTATACCAGCAACCGTTTTTATGGTTGCTTTAACATTGTCATCAACTAGCCTATCTGGAGGGTCCCAACCGGATTTTCCAGTGAATGGTTTTGACTCTCCATTTAAATTTCGAAAATGATGGGCTATTTTTACTGAATGACCAAAATTAGCTACTTCAATAAGACCTGTGTCTAAAAGCAAATCTAATCCTGTTTTTGGTTTTGGAGTTGGTATAAAAGTAAGACCACGATCGAGAATTGATTTTTCAGATGGTGAGAGATCATAGTCAGCTGCTAAATTGACAAGGTTTGTTCCTAATCCTATGTTAGGGGAGCTATTGCCTTGACCCACATTTAGTTTAAACTAAGTACCGTCAACCAATGGTTATAAATACAATTAGCTGTTTCTTTCGTCCAATGGATTCTATCCTTCTCAACATGAAAATTCGCATCAGAAATTTTGGGGATGACCTTATCAACGTGGCAGTTGGACCTTGCTGATTCGTTGATACGCTTGAGACAGTACCTTTGCCTGTCTGACAAGCTATCAGAGAAGTTAATCTCAGCAAAGTGCAACTCCGCATTAGGGAAGGTGTTTTTAAATTCACGAGCCATGAACCGTAAATGGCTTGAGGCTTTGGTTGGATGCTCATTTTTGGAGTTGATGCCAATATTCAAGATGATCTTCTCCAGGCTAGGGCCATCCTGGTGTCGCATAGCCATTGTTCTGAAATGTGATAATGCGGCACCAGGATAGCACTCAACCTGGATGTCAGGATGGACATCTAAATCAATTCGGGCTAGATTAGAGGACCCTATCATCAGAATCTTTTTGGTGATTCTGGGGATCCTCCACAGGCCCTTGCTATGCGATTGATGACGGTACTTAGCAAACTTCCTGTCAGACAGGTTACTATTATTCTCCATAGGAGGGAGAGGAGGTGGAGACAGAAGAAGAGGAGCAGAAGAAGGTGCGTGAGGAGAAGAGAGATGAAGCGTAGGAGGAAGAGGAGGAGGAGGGATGGAGAGAGGAGATGCAAGAGGAGAAGATTGAGTATGAGGAGCAAGAGGCGGGATTGAGAGAGGAGATGCATAAAGAGAAGAAGTTTGAGGAGGAAGAGGAGGAGGCGGGATTGAGGGAGGAGATGCATGAAGAGAAGAAGTTTGAGGAGGAAGAGGAGGAGGCGGGATTGAGAGAGGAGAAGGAGGAAGAGGAGAAGATCGAGTCAGAAGGTGGCGAGGAGAAGATAGTGGAAGAGATGAGGAAGAGTTGCTAGGTGGTAGATTGGGGGAACAGTGAGTAACAACCCGACAACGGCGCACAGGAGGAGAATTTGTCTTTGGGAGAGCCGGCCATGACTCTGTTACATCATCAACACCAGGTGCTGGTGTTGGTGATGTATACAGATTCGTCCACTTGGAAGTTGTAGGCGAGGGTGTGAAGGTGGTTGGTGACCGTTGTCGTTTGTTAGTCATTGTTGAATGATAACCTGAACCTGTACTCGGTGTGGCCGCCGGTGTTGGTAGAGACATCACTCTATTTTGCTTATCACTAGCTATTTCTGCCAAAAATTTCCAAAAATTTGTGATTGTCATTGTGGCCAATTTATTTCCAAAATTTTGCCTACCCCATTTCAATGCTATGCCTTTGGCTCTGTCTAGATCAAGAATTACATTAGATTCGGCCACTTTTACCTCTGCCTTTAATTTGTCCAATTTGCTTCGATAATGTTTGATTAAATTTTCTAAGCAGCTATGAGCCCAAATTTGGTTTATCATGCTGGTCGATTTCAAAAATTCGTCATCTCGTAAGGCAGGGCAGAAAAACGAGTTCATCTCCTCCATTTTCATGCTGAGAGATTTCGGGAGAGAGTCTGATGCCAAATGCTCTTGTAAAAGACCATAGTGATGCAAGCATTGCAACACATGGAAGTACATCTTAACCAGTCTCTGAAAGGCCTGAACAGACTGGTTAGGAGCACTTTTGGTTGAAGAAAAGTTGGACGCTGGGTTGCCAGATTTGCGTCCTTTACCTACTGGGCCGTTGAAATTCTTGGCCATTTTAGAACGTAATCAAATTTCTACAGATTTATGTCAAATTTAGTCAGAAAAGTTCAAAAAAGTTAAATTCCAAATATTAACTAGAGCGATATGTGTTGAAACAATTTAGAGACTGAAAAATAAGAACAATTAATACAAGATTATTATATATATATAAAATTAAAGCTTACACTGTCAGTTGCTGGAGCGCTTTCGACGTAATGGTCTTCGTCATGCAGCGAAAAAACTGGTCTAATGGCAACTGATAATTCTTACATATTTATAGGAGAATTACTACAATGGTGACTACTGATTAACTATTAATTCAGTCTCTCCACAAAAGATCAAACTAAACCCGAAGACCTGCTTTAGATCAATGTGCGCCTTTGGCGCTACTGAAGTCAAACAGCTAATACAAAAGGCGTGATTGCTTAATTATATCGAGCTTATCTAACTGTAGCATGGGTTAGTACGCCGGTTCGTTTCAGGCGATTAAGGTGTGAGAATAACAATGAGGGCTATTTGGTCAGTCATTAGATCAAATGCTGCCGAGATATGTTTAATCATGGCGGCGGAGAGTAATTTACTTGTTGTTTGAGTACTGCAAGGGACAGGTTTCCTGAATAAAGATTATTAAAACAAATTCTGACAAGTTATACAGTTATTTGATCTTGGCGAATCGGTTCACTCAGTCATTACAAAGCGTTGAGTACTTCTTTGTAATAAGTTGGCGTTGCCGTGTGTTCGAAAATAGGAACAAATTTGGACAGTTAGGAGTTATACAGTTTTTTGATCTGGGCAAATCGGTTCACTCAGTCATTACAAAGCATTGATTACTTCTTTGTAATAAGTTGGTGTTGCCCTGTGTTCGAAAATAGGAATAAACAAATAGTTTTGAGCAGGTCTTTCTGACATAGGATGATCCATTGTGGATTGACTGAATGTTGTTGGTCTAGTGAGATTCCTTCTAAAGAGAGGTGGTTGTAAGTCACAGGTTGTTTGAGCTTTGTAAGCTTATATGTCCAACAACCCATGCACTCATTCACCCGCCCAGACCCCAGCATATTAATCCATCCATCAGTCCATCCTGCCATCCACCTAAACAAATACTTGATTAAGGGGAGAACAGATTTGTAAACTGATAGACAGACACCCGGTGGGTGACTAGACGAATGAACAAATGAATAGGCAAATGGGTGAAAGCTACACTTTCATTTCCGAATTTGGTTTAATTTATTCACTTAGTCATTGCAAAGCGCTGTGATGACAGCCGCGGCATTGGCTACAACGACGAGGACGTCGCCGACGATGACCACCGCTATCTGTTGGACGTTCACGCCGTTTATCTCGTTACCGTGTTTAAATCTGTGCCATTACATTGAGTGAATGTCATTAGCACCTGCACAGATTGCTAATGTACATACTTGATCTAAAATGGGCTGCATACATAGGAACGTAGAACGTGCTGAACATGGCCAATGTTCCTTAGATGATAGCGCCATTAACACATTGACACACATTGACATTGCCAATTAGCTACTCACCCTCCGTGGTAGGTGTAAATAGATAAAACAGAAAATATGGCCATGATATTAGTATCATTGTCAGGCACATTATACATCCAGTAAATTATTCATCTGGTAGACTGACCGGTGATAAGGGATATCATTATACGCATGTATTAGCAGGTGTATTTCCGAATAATGATCTTGTCCGAGTCAAGTATCGTACTGTATGCATTATTCAATTTAACACAAACTGTGTATTCACGATATCGAAGTTGATGTTCAATATAATGGTACAGGTGTCTACAGGGTAGCAGCCAACCAACCTACCAACTCTGGTACACGCGCGGGAACACGTACACGCATGCATACGCACATACAATTAGCTGGACACACCAGTTCTTCAGTCTTCACTGACTGTTTTCTTACTACATGTCCAAGCAAATTCCACATCGCCATTGGTCAATGAGATTTCTCGTTCATCGCTAAGCTAGAAATTATGATAGGTCTATGGAAACGCGAACCTTAATGGGAGAGCTCACAGAGAGAATTAATTTAACTGTACCTGAACACGCAATAGCCCTTGCAACAAACCACATATATAAATGTGCCAACCACGAAGTGTCTATACAAATGAAACATAGACTTCTCCCTTCCCATCAATGTGTATTATTCCATCAGCCTCAGTGCTTGGAACCTAGGCACGCGCTTCTGTCAATTAGTATCATGCCCATTATTATACCATCGAGTACATATTGCTACAGTACATATGTTGGCAATCTTTTCTTTAAAAAAACGGTTGTCCCCGATGCATGGGATAAGATATGTGAATGGCACAAGGCAATCGGCTTGTGCTGGGGCTACTTGCTAAAGGGGTTACAGTCCATACCCGCAGGGAATAACTCCTGCGGTGGTCGCTTTTGCTAGATACACGTTGGAATGCCGTCTGGTGAGTGTTCCTCGAGAATTGGTGTCGTGGTTTGAGTGTATCCTCTTTGTCACATGAACATGCCCATTGGCAACTATACTCTGATAAGGTGAAGAGCTCTGAGTCTCTCTTGAGTGATTTCCAGTTAAGTTGGTTCAGCATAGATTGTGACCCTTTGATGTCTTGTGGAATATGGTAAATGTGCATCAGGATGCCCATGTTTGAACTATGTCTAGTCTGTGACTGTGGTTTTGATGGTATCATTCCAATGCAATGATGGCAAATTCAGTGTTAAGTCTGACCAGGATTGTGTTTAGTTATTTGTCGT
This sequence comes from Chaetoderma sp. LZ-2023a, assembly GCA_034401795.1. Taxonomy (NCBI): domain Eukaryota; kingdom Metazoa; phylum Mollusca; class Caudofoveata; order Chaetodermatida; family Chaetodermatidae; genus Chaetoderma; species Chaetoderma sp. LZ-2023a. The sequence continues at coordinate 18,135,729 of CM067366.1, read as the reverse complement.
GATGCTTTGAGATGCACATTTAAGGTTTCACCTCAGCGAGGTAAGAGCGTTGTTAGCTGTATTGCAGATCGTATGTATATGTTTGCTCCAATTTAGATCTGATTTGATGGTTCTAAATTAACTTAGCGTTCGACACATTACTGTCGGCAACAATTCACTCATAATAGGATATTTGCCAGCGGTTGGGCATGAATCTACTCATGGTGTTCTTGATAGCTATACTTGCAGTACACTAATATGGAAAGGGGTTGGGGTGTCTAGAGAATGTATATCACGGTTTGCACCATTCTATGTAATACATGTGTACGTAAGTTGTAGACACGCTCATAAGACACGTCTTATTGCGCTCCCACGCAGACTAAAACTAAACCTTGTTTAAATCAAAGAATGTATGTAGGTTCGCGCAAATATATCTGATCCAAATTCAGTTGTTCCAGCATTTTCGAACAATCTGCATACATGTTGGTGGGCTGTGAATTAAGTTCTGCAGAGTCCACTTCCTTATCGCACTGCACCTTCAATTATATCCTGTTTTGCTTTCTGGTTGGTAAGTTCACATACGCATCGGCGTAGGGAACGTACACGGGTGAGACATATGTTAGTCAGCGTGTAGCCGTTTGAACATATTCAATTTCAGTGTTTTTCAGCAATGCCTTTATAAGCAAATGTACTGCCAAATGGATACTTACACATGCTACACTGTGTTATCCTTCAGGATGAGCCGTATATTCTGATGTGCACATACTGCGAGCGTGAGAAGAAACACGTATATAATTATAATTGCCGCACAGCAATTAGATTAAAAGAATATGCCACCCAGGAAGACAGGTCATAGGACATAATGGTACACTAATACCGGCGGTGATGGCTCAGTCGCCAGCTCACTTGCCAAGGCTCATTTCATGAGCACGTCTGCTCTTTCCTTAGTGCACACCAACTTCATAGAGTCCTGGTCATGCGCCACTATGACCCTGCTAATACAGTTTACTGGGCCTGTGCTGGACCAACATCGTGCCGATAGGAAGTGGGGGGGGGAGGGGTGGGGCGAATTTTGTTGCTCAGATTTATATGTTAAAATACGTCAAGGATATGTATTTGTAATTAGATTAGCAAAGTATTGCCGATGGTTTTGCCTTATTTGGAAATAAAACCATGATCATCTTAATAGACGCTTTTCTGCCGCTGTCTACCTAACTGGGGAATACGTGATCTATGTCACATGGCATTCAGCATAATCACACATTGTCATGCCTGAAAGTTGAGCAGAGTTTAGGAACGTTCCATGCACACTTAATTTAACTTGCACTATATACACACATAATGTAAATACGACCGACATTATTGCCATTCGCTGATCCGGCTGCCCCAAGTTGCCTATGCACGTGTTTATCAGGGAATCTGGTGCATGATGTGACAATAGTAGCATCAATGGCGTTCAGTTTAAGAACATGCATGACCTAGACTCATGGTGAGATTAACAACTGAAGCAACAGGCGAATAAGCCTTATTAACTTGAATTTTTCTTAAAGTGTGCATGCCTATTCAAATTCGGGTATTCGGACTCCCAGAGTTAAAGAATGGCAACTTCCCGCCTCCACCACCCTCCCCTGCAATTGATTTGCTCTTAATCATGACATGCAACACATCTATAGCTATTACTGACGTATGTAGCTGCCAGTATACTGAGTCTGCTCTTTGACTCGGCAGTCTCCTTTGTCAAGCACAATATTGCCTATGAGAAATTCAATGCCGAGATATTTTGAAGATTGCCATTGCATGAAGTGGCCCATTTCGATATATGCCCGCTCTGTATAAGTTACGCGGACGTATTACACGTTTACGGATTGATCTGAAACATTCGAACCTGAATTCACAGAATCTACATTTCAATAGCATATACAGATAAGATGTTGCATATTTTGCTGTTAGTTGACGTCACAATCGAAATGATATATGTTCGCCACAAAAGTGGAAATAGTTCCTTATGAAAGTGTTTGAATTTGGTTTCTTTGATACAGTTACATACATCGTAAAGCTTACAACGTATTAACGTATACACACCGTGTTGAATAGTTGGAAACAAGGCTGACTGTGATATGTTGCTGACATAGCGGAAGTAATTTCAAAATATTCAACAGCTCACCTGTGCAATTATCTTTCAATTTTTATTAGTGGAATTCATATTACAAAGTTTCATATAGATTCCGAGATGCGTACACAGGGAGTGAATTGTAGCTAGAAATGGGCACGGTATAGCTATACATCTATCCTGTTACCGTATGGAGCAGGTTACACAATAGAATAGGGTTTACATAAAACGATATAGATCATACCATTAACAAAGGCCTGCCCTATACAGAGGCATAGTACAAATAAGCATATTCATCTGGACTGAACTTCGGTATACTCCCACGTTACCTCATGATTCAGTATACAAGACGTTCATGACGAAGCTGACCCAAAAGTCTGCTGTCTGTTGCATCATAAGCATGAGCGGAGCTCGTCAACAGATGATCCTAACCGTGCACCTCTAGAGAGCTCTGCGACTATGGTGTGCGTTTTGACATTACGTTGGGCACCCCTTCATACTTTCGGAATACGTATGGTGCATAAGTAGGTGCATAACTCAGACATGTGAGTAACGCACTCTTCGTGAATACGGCCCCTGATATATGACTACACATAATAGTACCGAAACACGAATACTTCCATTCGCCACACATGGCACTATAGTATCATAATGTATGTAAAGTATTGTCACAGCCACCGCATCGCCACACATTTATTTTCAAAACCAACAGTGGTACGGCAGTTGACTAGCAGAAGTGCACGTCCCCCTCTCGAGGGTTATGTGCATGCACATTTAATATCCTCAGACATACTGCTAGAAAGAGATAAAAAGCTGAAATGTTTCATCAGCATGCATTGCATCATTGATGGTTACTGTGCATTAACGTGCCAGTTTAACAAATATAATTGGCCAGCAAGGGAGGGGGGGGGGTGGGTCTGCGAACTGCGAAAGTTATGCTGCCAACCCACGTAATCTAGGTTATTTCTGTTGTCACAAATTCACCGCACATATTCTATCAATAACTCAGCCATGACATTATATAGTTTGTGTGCACTTTTTTGGTTTGTTCTCTACACACTTGTATATACTATGGCTGGTATGTGCAGTGGCGGCTCTAAACCACACACTGTGTTCTCGAGGGAAGCAGGCTTTTGCCAAATGGTAACCGTAATTTCCAAAGGAACACTAAATTAGACTTTATCCTAACTATGGAATTATGTAATAGAAAAGGCAGGGTGCGAGGGGTCGGGGCGGGGGTGGGGATTGCATGGACTGGCATGGTAACCTTTAACGTAAAATCAGAGGAGAAATAATAATAATCTAGAAGGTGCATCTATTTCTATATCGGCAACCTCCGAATTGCTTTCTTTTTATGGTCAGACGTAGAGTGATCGATTTCTAGCTCGGTTCATCCCATTTCTAGCTACGCCCGTCCCATTTCTAGCTATGACCCTCCCATTTCTATCTAGATTGAGTCCACTCTTTCAGGTTTCAATGTTTCAAATCAATGCCAACACGCGTAAGATATAGGCGTGGCTTAGCTTAAATTGATCACTCTATTCAACGGCAATCTTCCAAATATTCGTCCATTTACTCAACTAGTGTTGCATAGACCTACTGGAGATGGAAACATTCGACATTCAGATTATATAGGTGGCTTAGTTCCTGTTAAACGTCACTACTGCTAATTTGATCGAGGAGATGATAACTCAACATGTGACACCTTCCGTACTGCTGTGGAAATGGTGATGAGCATAAAAACTCTACCTAAATTGAACTTGTTATAGGTGGTGGTCTGGGCAGTACGGGTGAGTGATTTATGTTGAATACTAAAAAGGCGTTATTAGCACTTCAACATAGACTACGTTATCCTTGGACAACTGCGCTCCAATAATTCAATATCGACCACATCTAGTCTGCATTACTTCATTAGCAACGCCATGCGCAGTTAGACAGGATGTAGCGAGATGCTGCAATCAGTGGCAGCTTTCTCTCGGCATTGAATTGCTCATCGTCACTATTGTGCTTGATAAAGGAAGCACTTATCTACATTATTCAACACCGCCGAGTCAAAGAGATCACTCTAGGCACCGGCAGCTACGCAAGCCAGTAATTTGTCTGAATTTAACGACAGCCACATGTGCAATTTAGGGCATGATTGAAGTCAACGGTTTGCTATAGATCAGTTTCATGTCATAATTCAGAGCAACTTAATGGCATGTGGAATGTTGTGTTTACCCGCAATGAGTGCCATCGATTACACATGTTCACCCGAATGTCTGAAATGGAAAATACAGTTACATTTTAATAAATATTATTTTTACTAAAGCTTATTTGACAATAACAGGTCCCTGTAAAATTAGATTCCAACTATTCAACATATTACCAGTAGTGTTAATGCAAGACAGAATTACAATTCTGGGCCGTCAGGGTTCAAGGTTTTCAAACAAATACCATGTGTATGGTCGAACCGGTTTCGTGGCATCCATACCCGTTTGCGTACATTAACTATTTTAAGTATGAAATTGCAGTAGAATAATTGTCACTGTCACCATGACTATAGGCCGTCACCATTTGTAAACTGAATGACATGGTGCTACTATCGCCACCTGATGAAACAGCTATCCAGACAAACATGTGCATAACACACTTGAGAAGCGCTGGATCAGCGACTGGCAGTAAAGTCAGTTGTATTTACATTATTTGCAGATATAGTCCTAGTTAATCTAAGTTGGCACCAACAGTTTTTGTATTCTGCTCAGCTTTCGGATATGAGAAGCTGTGATTATCCTGAATGCTATGTGGCAGTAATCACTTATTCATCGATGGGTAGACAGGGGTAGAGAAGTGCCCACTGAGTTGGTCATGATTTATTTCCAGATAAGTTGCAACCATAGAGCATATTTTGCTAAAATAATTACAAATACATACCCTTGGCATATTTTAGCATGTAAATGTGAATAAGAAAATTAGCCCCCTATCGGCACGATATTGGTCTAGTACCCGCCCAGTACTGCATTGGCAGGATCATATTATCACATGCCTATGATTCACTGCGATCAGTGGGTATTAGGGAAATAGCATATAAGTAAGCTGGCGCTTGAACTATTACCGTATTACTATTAATATTACTGTACCACTATGTCCTTTGAAGTGTCTCCCGTGGTGTCTCTCGTATATAAATCTAATTTAGGTATGGTAATTTAACTGTACGTGAAGCGGCACAGTCTATTGTAATCTTAAGCTCAGGATTTTTGAGTTTTTTTAAACGTATCTCCCAAAAGGGTTTTGAGAGTAGAGCATCAACATGTTGTCAAAGGGTAGAATATAATTCCAGGTGTTGGGCTTGTGCGTTTTTGGCAAGGTGTACGCTAGTTTTTCGTGGAGATCGTCGAGAAATCTGTTTCCGGGGTCCGTTTCGTGCTACATTGTCTCACTAGCAGAAAAACGCTGGCAACCATCTCGCCTCAGAAAAAATCTTGACTAGGGGCTAACAACTTTGAATTGAATCCAGTAGTAGGAACACTTAACGTAATGTGCTGTGCCCTCCCTCACAGGCAAGCGCTAAAAGATATATGCTATTAGTTTGAGAGATTTTGCCCATGTTTTACAAACTATCTGGCTCATGTTGGCATCACCTTTCTAAAGTTTGTAGTCCGAGTCTGCTCTGACTCAACCCACCCTTGTGACAGATATTTGCACAGACTGGTAGGCCGGAGAGACAAATAACCGAATATATTATCTAACCAACAAAACCAACGCGATCTAAATCCGTCCTATTCTTTCCAGTTTAATGTAATCATCCCTGGGCTTGAATTTGCTCGCGGCGAAATTGCGTGATTTTCGAGGCGAAACGTTGTGTACTAGGTTATCACTGTTTGTGCAATGGATGTTCGCTTGAAATTTGATAAAATTCGTCAACAATGAGCTGGAAATTTAAATAGCATGAGATATAAGACATATTTAACAGGATTTAAGGTGCGAGCGAATGGATATGTGAATTATACGAAGCAATAACTGAGGTGTGTGTCAAATATTATAGCTAAGGCCGATTAAGAGGCGAGCTACCAAGCGGTGGCAGAGTTCTCCGACTTTTGAGCATACCAATTGCTCTGACTCTCTCCGGCCCGTCAGTCTGTCTAAATATATGTCACACGGGTGGTTTGACTCAGAGCAGACTAGGACTATACAGTGGGCAGAGTGTAACATTTGTAAGTAATGGGTTCACTTGAAATTCTGCAGTAAGGTATCCATTGTTCGCAAAAATACGTCTTTCCTGTGTCCACATTGTGAACCAGAACAATAACCATATTTAAATGTTTTTTATAGTAATTTAATTGATATTTCATGTGTCATAATGTTCACGATTGTCGTTCTGAGCCACAACACTTTTGCGGGCCCATGTTGCCAGACATTTGTGTTAATTTATAGTGCGAGGCTAGTAAGTTTGAAAGTGATTTTAAGACGTTTCTGTGATCTTTTCATTGTAAATATTCGAATTTTGATGAATAAATCATTTAAGGTATGTAGGAATATGTAAGTTGTATTTGATAGTGTACATTACTGACAGATGCCGATCAAAGTAACCCATTTTCGAGTTATACCGCAGGTTTCAGGTACCCCATCGCTGGATCGTTTCATCACTTATAGATTGCCATGTATATATTTCACCTGAACAAAGGGGCAATTCTTAAATTCTGCATTCCGCTCACGTTGCTTGCAATATACATTGTTGCCTTTTTTCGTGACTTACATTCAGGCCTGTTTGAAACAAGCCTATGCATCTAAACACACCTCCGAAGTTAGTGTGCCTCGCAGTTGCGGAAACCACTTGCACATTCTGACAGGTATGGTATGCCAGCATTTTTGCAATAGCATTTGTCCTTAATAGTGCGTCATTGAAAATTGAACGTCCAAACCATGTAATAGCCAATGCTATTTTTAGTATATACACTGACACACCTCTCTTTAGGCATGTCAGAGGGATGGTGGAACCTGATGGATTATGTTAATACACCCGTACACCGCTCCGAATTATGCACGCACATCAGGTGCGGAAACAATGCATCAGTTCTGACAAGTAGAGAAAGCCCGCATTTTTAATATTGGGCTCTATGTAAAATACACCATTTTCAAGATGCCGACCCTTAGCCGATAATATCTATCAGACCGATCTCATCAGGAAATATTATTTTCATCATCCTTATCACTAATAGGCATAGTTTTGAACGTCAGGTGTATAATTATTAAATAATGTATGCAATAAAACAGTCTATGCACGCTATACTCACTCCCTGCATTTATTCACAGTAACAATATCCCACATGGATATTGTATCATATACATGTAGGCTAAAATAGTGTGTAAACGTTATGCAAGTATCTGTAAACAATATATTATGTACGTCTCTAGCTAAATGTGGTGATACGCAGCATGAGCATATACACTTTGAGCAGGATTATGGACTGGGTGGGTTGGGATGGGGTTCTTTGATGTATTTGGTGAGAAATGGGCAGTTCATGTGGCATGGACACCCTCTAAATTCCAAATGCCATGTCGTATGAATGTCATAAGCGCTCATAGCCGTTTGCGTTTAACTCTGTTTAGATAGGCACACAATTCAGGAGTGTGGAGGTTCAGATTCACCCACCCTTCCCAACAATTTATTTCCGATTTTCTCAATGAAACTAATGCATTTTGGCAGTGTGTACTCCACATCACTTAAACTGTCATATTAATAATAGTTGTGCAAATTTTGAAAAGTGATAACTCTGTAATGGTTAAATGTGGTCAAGAAAATCAAAATATTTACTTATTGAATGTCCATTTTCAGGACAGGGATATTTTTGAAAATTAACCACTAGAATGACTGGCTCGGGTATCGAGCCAGTCATTCCAGTGACATATTCTCAAAAATAGTCTTCTATTGGCCTGCAAATGGACCTTCCTCAAGACCACTTCTGAAGGAAGCACCATCACCAGTTATGGACTACATTGACAATAACCAATTCTGAGTGGAGTTTCATGCACCCATCCCTCCACTTCTGTGTACCCCAACCCCATCCCCTCATTATACATGGCACCCTAATGCGGTCATGTAATAAATACAGTTTTTGATCTACTTGACAATTTGATGAAAGCTGGTGCTAGTTTAGCGTCATACCTCTCGTAATACCTATGTTTGATTGTCGTCGCATTGTGTATCTTAATATGTCATCTTAGCCTTTTAATCCTTGAATTGTCAGTATATTATATGTTTTCCATGTACACATGAAGGCAGTTTGAAATTTTGAAACTAATATGACTTGCACCTATAGCAGCAACAGAGCCAGACAATTTAGTTGTAACATAGTCAGCATAGTTTTCCTTACATTATAGAGAATTTGACATTTCTTGTCTGTAAAAGGGTTAACTTATTAACCACTTCATCATATCATATTCAAAGCAGCCATACTCATTACAATAGACTTGATTATCTTAAGATATTAATTTCACTGAAAATTCTTGCTAGGTATTAATTCATTTTAATATATTTCATCCATGTAGTAAAAGTAGGGTGGCCAATCTATTACGGGTGAAATGGTGAATACATTCTTGAAAGCCTAATACCGTTCTCTGTTGTATAAGAACCAACATGCAGAGCATTTGATTTTCACAATTGTAATACAGAGGGTGGGCAGGGGTGTAGGGACACACTCAGATTTGAGTTATAGATATATCCAACATATAATTGCATGTTATGTTCTAGATCTCTTAACATGGTACATACATAAGTATTAAAACTATGAAATTATAAGAAACCCATTTCCAGCTGTAGATACAGTCAACTGGGCACTTATGAGAATCCCAGACTCTGACCAAAATGCCCTTACCTCGCACCGTGTAACGTCCAGGATTAGCAAGGAACAAAATCAAAATCTTTCAAATATTACTCAAATTCAACATATTTTGTTTACAAATCACAAACACTTCCTGGGCAAGTCGTGTGGAGCAAACCCTGGGAGTAGTATATCTATCTATCTATCTATCTATCTATCTATCTATCTATCTATCTATCTATCTATCTATCTATCTATCTAGATATCTATCTATCTATCTATCTATCTATCTATCTATCTGTCTATCTATCTATCTAGATATCTATCTATCTATCTATCTACCTATCTATCTATCTATCTATCTATCTATCTATCTATCTATCTATCTATCTATCTATCTATCTATCTATCTATCTATCTATCTATCTATCTATCTATCTATCTATCTATCTATCTATCTATCTATCTATCTATCTATCTATCTATCTATCTATCTATCTATCTATCTATCTATCTATCTATCTATCTATCTATCTATCTATCTATCTATCTATCTATCTATCTATCTATCTATCTATCTATCTATCTATCTATCTATCTATCTATCTATCTACCTATCTATCTACCTATCCATCCATCCTTCCATCCATCTATCTGTCTGTATGTCTGTCTGTCTGTCTGTCTGTCTGTCTGTCTGTCTGTCTGTCTGTCTGTCTGTCTTTACATTGAAAAATAACGCATTGGCACAGGAATTTAATTAAACATTTCTTTGCCTAAATTTGTCCTATCGAGACCAAGTTTAGATTTATTTAGAGTGGTCCCCCCTTGAGATTAGTTGGGGTAAAGTGAATTAATCAGTAGGTCGCTTTAACAGGTAAAGGCTGGGATTGATCCTACATTATAGAGAAATCAGACACACGAATGCACACACATACACATACACATACGCACGTACATACGCACGTACATACGCACGTACATACGCACGCACGCACGCACGCACGCACGCACGCACGCACGCACGCACGCACGCATCTGAACGAATGCACGCAATAATACATGCACACAGTAATACATGCACGAATGCACGCAATAATGCATGCATGAACGCATGCACGAACGGACGCACGAATGCATGCACGCACACACCCAGGCACTAATGTACTCACGAATTAATGCACCCACACCCACATACACACGCACACATACACCCACGCAAGTATAGATGCACACACGTACGGATGTACGAGCACACACCCATACACACATACGAACAAACGCCCGGACGCACGAGCGAACGAACGAACGAACGAACGAACGAACGAACGAACGAACGAACGAACGAACGAGCGAACGAACGAACGAACGAACGAACGAACGAACGAACGCACGCACGCACGCACGCACGCACGCACGCACGCACGCACGCACGCACGCACGCACGCACGCACGCACGCACACACTTTTGCAGACACAAAATTAAAAGATGTCCTACGGATATGATTTCATGTTGCCCCACCATTGATTTTGGTTGGGATTAGATTTATTTAAGAATAGGTAGGGAGGGATGAAACCTTGTCATTATAATCAGGAACCATAAGGTCTAACTTTGATCTTACTAGCAAATCTTTCAGGTTTGGATTTCTATTGTAAGCTATTACTGGTCGTGCTTTGATCGGTTCCTTTAATTTAGATTGCAACTGTGAATATTCGTCTTTCATGGTTTTCGCTAATTCAACATTACGTCTATTGTATATGAGTTGAAATGGGATAATTTTGTTCTTTTGTGATATTCCCGAATCTACATTTATTCCAAATGGTGCTTTTGTTTGGAGTGTTCTAATCCAATGGCCCTCTCGGATTTTGCGAAACGAACTCGTTTCTTCCTCACTATCGAAGGTCGGAATCTGTTCTATTGGCATGATTTCAAAATGATGTTCAACTGAATGATCCGGAAGTTGGAAATGTTGAGCAATTGGCGTATCTGCTGAGGTGTTAATATCAGAAACGTGGCGTCTAGCACGCACTCTAAATGCATTTTTTGTTTCACCAACATACTGTTTCTGGCAAAGGGCACAATTGATCAAATAGACTACATTCTCAGAATCACAATGCATATTAGTTCGGATATGATATTCATTTTTAGTTTGAAAGCTCAGGAATGTTTGTTGGTTTACAATATAGTTGTTTACTTTGCATCTATATTTGTCGCATTTAGAAACTGATCCATCGCACATGATTGGTTTATTGTGTTTAATTTGGACAGGTTCAAACTCGGGTCCGCTATGAGGTTTTAGATTTTCAAGCTCATTGATGGTGTCTGCTTTAATTTTTCGAAGAAAACGGGCTGAATAGCCTCGTGCTTTCAAAGCATCAAACAGAGTAGAGCATGCACTATTCAGATTTTGCCTGTTGCTAGAGTTTCGAAAAAATCTTATGATTTGCGATTTGATCAAACCTTTAAATGTGTGTGGAGGATGAAATGAGTTTTTTGGGAAGCAGCTGATGTGAGTCTGTTGGCTTAAAGAATACTTTATATTCTAATTTTCCAGAGGAATCAAATTGAGGACCCTTATAGATCGTGACATCTAAAAAGTCAACCGATGTTCCACTAATAGTAGCTTTTAGCTTGATGTTTGAATCTTGGTTATTTAAAATGCGAAAAAATTCCTAAAAGTCTTCTTCTGAATGTTGCCAAACTATGAAGATGTCATCTAGATATCTGAGGTAAAGAAGAGGCTTTTTGGTTGATTTGTTCAGTGCCTCCACTTCCCACTCCGCAACATAAATCGTGGCAAAATTTGGGCTGAATCGTTTACCCATTGCGCATCCACAGATTTGAAGGTAATTTTCACCATTAAATTGGAAATCGTTTCCTTTAAGACTTAGCTCTAATAATTTTAGAATTTCCGTGTCTGGTCGATCTGGATCAGGAAATTTGACAAAAGAATTCTTAATAGCATTGACTCCAGCATCAATATCTATATTGGTATACATAGCATCTATGTCTAATGTGACTAAATATGCATCTTTCGGAACTGACAATTTGGATAACTTTGAAAGAAAGTGTTCAGTGTTCTTGAGAAAGCTCTTGTGTCTATTAGCAATGGGCTTTAAATAGTAATCAATATATTCTGAAATGCCATAAGACTCACTGCCACAGTCTGAAATGATGGGTCGTCCAGGAGGTAAATGGGTCTAACCAGGTGCTGATAGGTTTATGGATTTTAGGCAAGATATAAAATGTCCGATTTTGTGGATTATTCTCACCTAACAGATACTTTAGCTGTTTCTTATCAATGTACTTATCTGTATGCAATGAATTAAGTATTTCAATGAAATTTTGTCGGTTTTGAGGCCAAATTAAATTATCAAGTTTTCTGTAATGCCTGGTGTTAGTTAACTGCCTTTCGGCCTCGCGGATGTAGTTTTCTCTAGACATAATCACAGTTGCTGAACCTTTATCGGCTGGTTTTATAATAATATTTTGATTTCTACGTAATTTGGTGATAGCCTGTCGTTCGAGAAATGAAAGGTTTTGCTTATTGTTTATAACTGGCAATGATCTGGCTATACCAGCAACCGTTTTTATGGTTGCTTTAACATTGTCATCAACTAGCCTATCTGGAGGGTCCCAACCGGATTTTCCAGTGAATGGTTTTGACTCTCCATTTAAATTTCGAAAATGATGGGCTATTTTTACTGAATGACCAAAATTAGCTACTTCAATTAGACCTGTGTCTAAAAGCAAATCTAATCCTGTTTTTGGTTTTGGAGTTGGTATAAAAGTAAGACCACGATCGAGAATTGATTTTTCAGATGGTGAGAGATCATAGTCAGCTGCTAAATTGACAAGGTTTGTTCCTAATCCTATGTTAGGGGAGCTATTGCATTGACCCACATTTAGTTTAAACTAAGTACCGTCAACCAATGGTTATAAATACAATTAGCTGTTTCTTTCGTCCAATGGATTCTATCCTTCTCAACATGAAAATTCGCATCAGAAATTTTGGGGATGACCTTATCAACGTGGCAGTTGGACCTTGCTGATTCGTTGATACGCTTGAGACAGTACCTTTGCCTGTCTGACAAGCTATCAGAGAAGTTAATCTCAGCAAAGTGCAACTCCGCATTAGGGAAGGTGTTTTTAAATTCACGAGCCATGAACCGTAAATGGCTTGAGGCTTTGGTTGGATGCTCATTTTTGGAGTTGATGCCAATATTCAAGATGATCTTCTCCGGGCTAGGGCCATCCTGGTGTCGCATAGCCATTGTTCTGAAATGTGATAATGCGGCACCAGGATAGCACTCAACCTGGATGTCAGGATGGACATCTAAATCAATTCGGGCTAGATTAGAGGACCCTATCATCGGAATCTTTTTGGTGATTCTGGGGATCCTCCACAGGCCCTTGCTATGCGATTGATGACGGTACTTAGCAAACTTCCTGTCAGACAGGTTACTATTATTCTCCATAGGAGGGAGAGGAGGTGGAGACAGAAGAAGAGGAGCAGAAGAAGGTGCGTGAGGAGAAGAGAGATGAAGCGTAGGAGGAAGAGGAGGAGGAGGGATGGAGAGAGGAGATGCAAGAGGAGAAGATTGAGTATGAGGAGCAAGAGGCGGGATTGAGAGAGGAGATGCATAAAGAGAAGAAGTTTGAGGAGGAAGAGGAGGAGGCGGGATTGAGGGAGGAGATGCATGAAGAGAAGAAGTTTGAGGAGGAAGAGGAGGAGGCGGGATTGAGAGAGGAGAAGGAGGAAGAGGAGAAGATCGAGTCAGAAGGTGGCGAGGAGAAGATAGTGGAAGAGATGAGGAAGAGTTGCTAGGTGGTAGATTGGGGGAACAGTGAGTAACAACCCGACAACGGCGCACAGGAGGAGAATTTGTCTTTGGGAGAGCCGGCCATGACTCTGTTACATCATCAACACCAGGTGCTGGTGTTGGTGATGTATACAGATTCGTCCGCTTGGAAGTTGTAGGCGAGGGTGTGAAGGTGGTTGGTGACCGTTGTCGTTTGTTAGTCATTGTTGAATGATAACCTGAACCTGTACTCGGTGTGGCCGCCGGTGTTGGTAGAGACATCACTCTATTTTGCTTATCACTAGCTATTTCTGCCAAAAATTTCCAAAAATTTGTGATTGTCATTGTGGCCAATTTATTTCCAAAATTGTGCCTACCCCATTTCAATGCTATGCCTTTGGCTCTGTCTAGATCAAGAATTACATTAGATTCGGCCACTTTTACCTCTGCCTTTAATTTGTCCAATTTGCTTCGATAATGTTTGATTACATTTTCTAAGCAGCTATGAGCCCAAATTTGGTTTATCATGCTGGTCGATTTCAAAAATTCGTCATCTCGTAAGGCAGGGCAGAAAAACGAGTTCATCTCCTCCATTTTCATGCTGAGAGATTTCGGGAGAGAGTCTGATGCCAAATGCTCTTGTAAAAGACCATAGTGATGCAAGCATTGCAACACATGGAAGTACATCTTAACCAGTCTCTGAAAGGCCTGAACAGACTGGTTAGGAGCACTTTTGGTTGAAGAAAAGTTGGACGCTGGGTTGCCAGATTTGCGTCCTTTACCTACTGGGCCGTTGAAATTCTTGGCCATTTTAGAACGTAATCAAATTTCTACAGATTTATGTCAAATTTAGTCAGAAAAGTTCAAAAAAGTTAAATTCCAAATATTAACTAGAGCGATATGTGTTGAAACAATTTAGAGACTGAAAAATAAGAACAATTAATACAAGATTATTATATATATATAAAATTAAAGCTTACACTGTCAGTTGCTGGAGCGCTTTCGACGTAATGGTCTTCGTCATGCAGCGAAAAAACTGGTCTAATGGCAACTGATAATTCTTACATATTTATAGGAGAATTACTACAATGGTGACTACTGATTAACTATTAATTCAGTCTCTCCACAAAAGATCAAACTAAACCCGAAGACCTGCTTTAGATCAATGTGCGCCTTTGGCGCTACTGAAGTCAAACAGCTAATACAAAAGGCGTGATTGCTTAATTATATCGAGCTTATCTAACTGTAGCATGGGTTAGTACGCCGGTTCGTTTCAGGCGATTAAGGTGTGAGAATAACAATGAGGGCTATTTGGTCAGTCATTAGATCAAATGCTGCCGAGATATGTTTAATCATGGCGGCGGAGAGTAATTTACTTGTTGTTTGAGTACTGCAAGGGACAGGTTTCCTGAATAAAGATTATTAAAACAAATTCTGACAAGTTATACAGTTATTTGATCTTGGCGAATCGGTTCACTCAGTCATTACAAAGCGTTGATTACTTCTTTGTAATAAGTTGGCGTTGCCGTGTGTTCGAAAATAGGAACAAATTTGGACAGTTAGGAGTTATACAGTTTTTTGATCTGGGCAACTCGGTTCACTCAGTCATTACAAAGCATTGATTACTTCTTTGTAATAAGTTGGTGTTGCCCTGTGTTCGAAAATAGGAATAAACAAATAGTTTTGAGCAGGTCTTTCTGACATAGGATGATCCATTGTGGATTGACTGAATGTTGTTGGTCTAGTGAGATTCCTTCTAAAGAGAGGTGGTTGTAAGTCACAGGTTGTTTGAGCTTTGTAAGCTTATATGTCCAACAACCCATGCACTCATTCACCCGCCCAGACCCCAGCATATTAATCCATCCATCAGTCCATCCTGCCATCCACCTAAACAAATACTTGATTAAGGGGAGAACAGATTTGTAAACTGATAGACAGACACCCGGTGGGTGACTAGACGACTGAACACATGAATAGGCAAATGGGTGAAAGCTACAATTTCATTTCCGAATTTGGTTTAATTTATTCACTTAGTCATTGCAAAGCGCTAATTGCTTCTTTGCAATGAGTTGGTGCGGCTGTTGAAAATATAAGAATAAAATACGGCAGGTGGTTGCGGAAGAGAGGTGGTTTGTACCTTTACAAACATATATGTCCAAACAATCCATGCACCCACCCGGCCACCCACCCAGTAATCCATCCATCAGTCCATCCACATAGACAATCAATTGATGTCTGGGAGGCACAGACCAGTAAACCAATAGAGAGGCCAAGGACAGGTGACAGGATGAGTGAACAGATAGGTGGATGAACGAACGAATGAATGAATGAATAAACGCACATATGAACGCACGCACGCACATACGCACGGACGCCCGCACGGACGCCCGCCCGCCCGCCCGCCCGCCCGAACGAACGAACGAACGAACGAACGAACGAACGAACGAACGAACGAACGAACGAACGAACGAACGAACGAACGAACGAACGAACGAACGAACGAACGAACGAACGCATGGACGATTGCACGCATGGACGACCGTGCAAACGAAATATCAGCTACCAACAGACCAATTCCGACAGTGTATTTGTACATGTAAACAGTTTAAAATTGTTTGATTTGGGACAAATATGGAGGCCTGGCACAAGCAAGTCCGTCTTTACATTGAAAAATAACGCATTGGCACAGGAATTTAATTACAAATTTCTTTGCCTAAATTTGTCCTATCGAGACCAAGTTTAGATTTACTTAGAGTGGTCCCCCCTTGAGATTAGTTGGGGTAAAGTGAATTAATCAGTAGGTCGCTTTAACAGGTAAAGGCTGGGATTGATCCTACATTATAGAGAAATCAGACACACGGATGAACACACATACACATACGCACGTACATACGCACGTACATACGCACGTACATACGCACGCACGCACGCACGCACGCACGCACGCACGCACGCACGCACGCACGCACGTACGCACGCACGCACGCACGCACGCACGCACGCACGCACGCACGCACGCACGCACGCACGCACGCACGCACGCACGCACGCATCTGAACGAATGCACGCAATAATACATGCACACAGTAATACATGCACGAATGCACGCAATAATGCATGCATGAACGCATGCACGAACGGACGCACGAATGCATGCACGCACACACCCAGGCACTAATGTACTCACGAATTAATGCACCCACACCCACATACACACGCACACATACACCCACGCAAGTATAGATGCACACACGTACGGATGTACGAGCACACACCCATACACACATACGAACAAACGCCCGGACGCACGAGCGAACGAACGAACGAACGAACGAGCGAACGAACGAACGAACGAACGAACGAACGCTCGCACGCACGCACGCACGCACGCACGCACGCACGCACGCACGCACGCACGCACGCACGCACGCACGCACGCACTTTTGCAGACACAAAATTAAAAGATGTCCTACGGATATGATTTCATGTTGCCCCACCATTGATTTTGGTTGGGATTAGATTTATTTAAGAATAGGTAGGGAGGGATGAAACCTTGTCATTGTTATCAGGAACCATAAGGTCTAACTTTGATCTTACTAGCAAATCTTTCAGGTTTGGATTTCTATTGTAAGCTATTACTGGTCGTGCTTTGATCGGTTCCTTTAATTTAGATTGCAACTGTGAATATTCGTCTTTCATGGTTTTCGCTAATTCAACATTACGTCTATTGTATATGAGTTGAAATGGGATAATTTTGTTCTTTTGTGATATTCCCGAATCTACATTTATTCCAAATGGTGCTTTTGTTTGGAGTGTTCTAATCCAATGGCCCTCTCGGATTTTGCGAAACGAACTCGTTTCTTCCTCACTATCGAAGGTCGGAATCTGTTCTATTGGCATGATTTCAAAATGATGTTCAACTGAATGATCAGGAAGTTGGAAATGTTGAGCAATTGGCGTATCTGCTGAGGTGTTAATATCAGAAACGTGGCGTCTAGCACGCACTCTAAATGCATGTTTTGTTTCACCAACATACTGTTTCTGGCAAAGGGCACAATTGATCAAATAGACTACATTCTCAGAATCACAATGCATATTAGTTCGGATATGATATTCATTTTTAGTTTGAAAGCTCAGGAATGTTTGTTGGTTTACAATATAGTTGTTTACTTTGCATCTATATTTGTCGCATTTAGAAACTGATCCATCGCACATGATTGGTTTATTGTGTTTAATTTGGACAGGTTCAAACTCGGGTCCGCTATGAGGTTTTAGATTTTCAAGCTCATTGATGGTGTCTGCTTTAATTTTTCGAAGAAAACGGGCTGAATAGCCTCGTGCTTTCAAAGCATCAAACAGAGTAGAGCATGCACTATTCAGATTTTGCCTGTTGCTAGAGTTTCGAAAAAATCTTATGATTTGCGATTTGATCAAACCTTTAAATGTGTGTGGAGGATGAAATGATTTTTTGTGAAGCAGCTGATGTGAGTCTGTTGGCTTAAAGAATACTTTATATTCTAATTTTCCAGAGGAATCAAATTGAGGACCCTTATAGATCGTGACATCTAAAAAGTCAACCGATGTTCCACTAATAGTAGCTTTTAGCTTGATGTTTGAATCTTGGTTATTTAAAATGCGAAAAAATTCCCAAAAGTCTTCTTCTGAATGTTGCCAAACTATGAAGATGTCATCTAGATATCTGAGGTAAAGAAGAGGCTTTTTGGTTGATTTGTTCAGTGCCTCCACTTCCCACTCCGCAACATAAATCGTGGCAAAATTTGGGCTGAATCGTTTACCCATTGCGCATCCACAGATTTGAAGGTAATTTTCACCATTAAATTGGAAATCGTTTCCTTTAAGACTTAGCTCTAATAATTTTAGAATTTCCGTGTCTGGTCGATCTGGATCAGGAAATTTGACAAAAGAATTCTTAATAGCATTGACTCCAGCATCAATATCTATATTGGTATACATAGCATCTATGTCTAATGTGACTAAATATGCATCTTTCGGAACTGACAATTTGGATAACTTTGAAAGAAAGTGTTCAGTGTTCTTGAGAAAGCTCTTGTGTCTATTAGCAATGGGCTTTAAATAGTAATCAATATATTCTGAAATGCCATAAGACTCACTGCCACAGTCTGAAATGATGGGTCGTCCAGGAGGTGTCAATGGGTCTAACCAGGTGCTGATAGGTTTATGGATTTTAGGCAAGATATAAAATGTCCGATTTTGTGGATTATTCTCACCTAACAGATACTTTAGCTGTTTCTTATCGATGTACTTATCTGTATGCAATGAATTAAGTATTTCAATGACATTTTGTCGGTTTTGAGGCCAAATTAAATTATCAAGTTTTCTGTAATGCCTGGTGTTAGTTAACTGCCTTTCGGCCTCGCGGATGTAGTTTTCTCTAGACATAATCACAGTTGCTGAACCTTTATCGGCTGGTTTTATAATAATATTTTGATTTCTACGTAATTTGTTGATAGCCTGTCGTTCGAGAAATGAAAGGTTTTGCTTATTGTTTGTAACTGGCAATGATCTGGCTATACCAGCAACCGTTTTTATGGTTGCTTTAACATTGTCATCAACTAGCCTATCTGGAGGGTCCCAACCGATTTTCCAGTGAATGGTTTTGACTCTCCATTTAAATTTCGAAAATGATGGGCTATTTTTACTGAATGACCAAAATTAGCTACTTCAATAAGACCTGTGTCTAAAAGCAAATCTAATCCTGTTTTTGGTTTTGGAGTTGGTATAAAAGTAAGACCACGATCGAGAATTGATTTTTCAGATGGTGAGAGATCATAGTCAGCTGATAAATTGACAAGGTTTGTTCCTAATCCTATGTTAGGGGAGCTATTGCCTTGACCCACATTTAGTTTAAACTAAGTACCGTCAACCAATGGTTATAAATACAATTAGCTGTTTCTTTCGTCCAATGGATTCTATCCTTCTCAATATAAAAATTCGCATCATAAATTTTGGGGATGACCTTATCAACGTGGCAGTTGGACCTTGCTGATTCGTTGATACGCTTGAGACAGTACCTTTGCCTGTCTGACAAGCTATCAGAGAAGTTAATCTCAGCAAAGTGCAACTCCGCATTAGGGAAGGTGTTTTTAAATTCACGAGCCATGAACCGTAAATGGCTTGAGGCTTTGGTTGGATGCTCATTTTTGGAGTTGATGCCAATATTCAAGATGATCTTCTTTTTATGGTCAGACGTAGAGTGATCGATTTCTAGCTCGGTTCATCCCATTTCTAGCTACGCCCGTCCCATTTCTAGCTATGACCCTCCCATTTCTATCTAGATTGAGTTCACTCTTTCAGGTTTCAATGTTTCAAATCAATGCCAACACGCGTAAGATATAGGCGTGGCTTAGCTTAAATTGATCACTCTATTCAACGGCAATCTTCCAAATATTCGTCCATTTACTCAACTAGTGTTGCATAGACCTACTGGAGATGGAAACATTCGACATTCAGATTATATAGGTGGCTTAGTTCCTGTTAAATGACACTACTGCTAATTTGATCGAGGAGATGATAACTCAACATGTGACACCTTCCGTACTGCTGTGGAAATGGTGATGAGCATAAAAACTCTACCTAAATTGAACTTGTTATAGGTGGTGGTCTGGGCAGTACGGGTGAGTGATTTATGTTGAATACTAAAAAGGCGTTATTAGCACTTCAACATAGACTACGTTATCCTTGGACAACTGCGCTCCAATAATTCAATATCGACCACATCTAGTCTGCATTACTTCATTAGCAACGCCATGCGCAGTTAGACAGGATGTAGCGAGATGCTGCAATCAGTGGCAGCTTTCTCTCGGCATTGAATTGCTCATCGTCACTATTGTGCTTGATAAAGGAAGCACTTATCTACATTATTCAACACCGCCGAGTCAAAGAGATCACTCTAGGCACCGGCAGCTACGCAAACCAGTAATTTGTCTGAATTTAACGACAGCCACATGTGCAATTTAGGGCATGATTGAAGTCAACGGTTTGCTATAGATCGGTTTCATGTCATAATTCAGAGTAACTTAATGGCATGTGGAATGTTGTGTTTACCCGCAATGAGTGCCATCGATTACACATGTTCACCCGAATGTCTGAAATGGAAAATACAGTTACATTTTAATAAATATTATTTTTACTAAAGCTTATTTGACAATAACAGGTCCATGTAAAATTAGATTCCAACTATTCAACATATTACCAGTAGTGTTAATGCAAGACAGAATTACAATTCTGGGCCGTCAGGGTTCAAGGTTTTCAAACAAATACCATGTGTATGGTCGAACCGGTTTCGTGGCATCCATACCCGTTTGCGTACATTAACTATTTTAAGTATGAAATTGCAGTAGAATAATTGTCACTGTCACCATGACTATAGGCCATCACCATTTGTAAACTGAATGACATGGTGCTACTATCGCCACCTGATGAAACAGCTATCCAGACAAACATGTGCATAACACACTTGAGAAGCGCTGGATCAGCGACTGGCAGTAAAGTCAGTTGTATTTACATTATTTGCAGATATAGTCCTAGTTAATCTAAGTTGGCACCAACAGTTATTGGATTCTGCTCAGCTTTCGGATATGAGAATCTGTGATTATCCTGAATGCTATGTGGCAGTAATCACGTATTCATCGATGGGTAGACAGGGGTAGAGAAGTGCCCACTGAGTTGGTCATGATTTATTTCCAGATAAGTTGCAACCATAGAGCATATTTTGCTAAAATAATTACAAATACATACCCTTGGCATATTTTAGCATGTAAATGTGAATAAGAAAATTAGCCCCCTATCGGCACGATATTGGTCTAGTACCCGCCCAGTACTGCATTGGCAGGATCATATTATCACATGCCTATGATTCACTGCGATCAGTGGGTATTAGGGAAATAGCATATAAGTAAGCTGGCGCTTGAACTATTACCGTATTACTATTAATATTACTGTACCACTATGTCCTTTGAAGTGTCTCCCGTGGTGTCTCTCGTATATAAATCTAATTTAGGTATGGTAATTGAACTGTACGTGAAGCGGCACAGTCTATTGTAATCTTAAGCTCAGGATTTTTGAGTTTTTTTAAACGTATCTCCCAAAAGGGTTTTGAGAGTAGAGCATCAACATGTTGTCAAAGGGTAGAATATAATTCCAGGTGTTGGGCTTGTGCGTTTTTGGCAAGGTGTACGCTAGTTTTTCGTGGAGATCGTCGAGAAATCTGTTTCCGGGGTCCGTTTCGTGCTACATTGTCTCACTAGCAGAAAAACGCTGGCAACCATCTCGCCTCAGAAAAAATCTTGACTAGGGGCTAACAACTTTGAATTGAATCCAGTAGTAGGAACACTTAACGTAATGTGCTGTGCCCTCCCTCACAGGCAAGCGCTAAAAGATATATGCTATTAGTTTGAGAGATTTTGCCCATGTTTTACAAACTATCTGGCTCATGTTGGCATCACCTTTCTAAAGTTTGTAGTCCGAGTCTGCTCTGACTCAACCCACCCTTGTGACAGATATTTGCACAGACTGGTAGGCCGGAGAGACAAATAACCGAATATATTATCTAACCAACAAAACCAACGCGATCTAAATCCGTCCTATTCTTTCCAGTGTAATGTAATCATCCCTGGGCTTGAATTTGCTCGCGGCGAAATTGCGTGATTTTCGAGGCGAAACGTTGTGTACTAGGTTATCACTGTTTGTGCAATGGATGTTCGCTTGAAATTTGATAAAATTCGTCAACAATGAGCTGGAAATTTAAATAGCATGAGATATAAGACATATTTAACAGGATTTAAGGTGCGAGCGAATGGATATGTGAATTATACGAAGCAATAACTGCGGTGTGTGTCAAATATTATAGCTAAGGCCGATTAAGAGGCGAGCTACCAAGCGGTGGCAGAGTTCTCCGACTTTTGAGCATACCAATTGCTCTGACTCTCTCCGGCCCGTCAGTCTGTCTAAATATATGTCACACGGGTGGTTTGACTCAGAGCAGACTAGGACTATACAGTGGGCAGAGTGTAACATTTGTAAGTAATGGGTTCACTTGAAATTCTGCAGTAAGGTATCCATTGTTCGCAAAAATACGTCTTTCCTGTGTCCACATTGTGAACCAGAACAATAACCATTTTTAAATGTTTTTTATAGTAATTTAATTGATATTTCATGTGTCATAATGTTCACGATTGTCGTTCTGAGCTACAACACTTTTGCGGGCCCATGTTGCCAGACATTTGTGTTAATTTATAGTGCGAGGCTAGTAAGTTTGAAAGTGATTTTAAGACGTTTCTGTGATCTTTTCATTGTAAATATTCGAATTTTGATGAATAAATCATTTAAGGTATGTAGGAATATGTAAGTTGTATTTGATAGTGTACATTACTGACAGATGCCGATCAAAGTAACCCGTTTTCGAGTTATACCGCAGGTTTCAGGTACCCCATCGCTGGATCGTTTCATCACTTATAGATTGCCATGTATATATTTCACCTGAACAAAGGGGCAATTCTTAAATTCTGCATTCCGCTCACGTTGCTTGCAATATACATTGTTGCCTTTTTTCGTGACTTACATTCAGGCCTGTTTGAAACAAGCCTATGCATCTAAACACACCTCCGAAGTTAGTGTGCCTCGCAGTTGCGGAAACCACTTGCACATTCTGACAGGTATGGTATGCCAGCATTTTTGCAATAGCATTTGTCCTTAATAGTGCGTCATTGAAAATTGAACGTCCAAACCATGTAATAGCCAATGCTATTTTTAGTATATACACTGACACACCTCTCTTTAGGCATGTCAGAGGGATGGTGGAACCTGATGGATTATGTTAATACACCCGTACACCGCTCCGAATTATGCACGCACATCAGGTGCGGAAACAATGCATCAGTTCTGACAAGTAGAGAAAGCCCGCATTTTTAATATTGGGCTCTATGTAAAATACACCATTTTCAAGATGCCGACCCTTAGCCGATAATATCTATCAGACCGATCTCATCAGGAAATATTATTTTCATCATCCTTATCACTAATAGGCATAGTTTTGAACGTCAGGTGTATAATTATTAAATAATGTATGCAATAAAACAGTCTATGCACGCTATACTCACTCCCTGCATTTATTCACAGTAACAATATCCCACATGGATATTGTATCATATACATGTAGGCTAAAATAGTGTGTAAACGTTATGCAAGTATCTGTAAACAATATATTATGTACGTCTCTAGCTAAATGTGGTGATACGCAGCATGAGAATATACACTTTGAGCAGGATTATGGACTGGGTGGGTTGGGATGGGGTTCTTTGATGTATTTGGTGAGAAATGGGCAGTTCATGTGGCATGGACACCCTCTAAATTCCAAATGCCATGTCGTATGAATGTCATAAGCGCTCATAGCCGTTTGCGTTTAACTTTGTTTAGATAGGCACACAATTCAGGAGTGTGGAGGTTCAGATTCACCCACCCTTCCCAACAATTTATTTCCGATTTTCTCAATGAAACTAATGCATTTTGGCAGTGTGTACTCCACATCACTTAAAATGTCATATTAATAATAGTTGTGCAAATTTTGAAAAGTGATAACTCTGTAATGGTTAAATGTGGTCAAGAAAATCAAAATATGTACTTATTGAATGTCCATTTTCAGGACAGGGATATTTTTGAAAATTAACCACTAGAATGACTGGCTCGGGTATCGAGCCAGTCATTCCAGTGACATATTCTCAAAAATAGTCTTCTATTGGCCTGCAAATGGACCTTCCTCAAGACCACTTCTGAAGGAAGCACCATCACCAGTTATGGACTACATTGACAATAACCAATTCTGAGTGGAGTTTCATGCACCCATCCCTCCACTTCTGTGTACCCCAACTCCATCCCCTCATTATACATGGCACCCTAATGCGGTCATGTAATAAATACAGTTTTTGATCTACTTGACAATTTGATGAAAGCTGGTGCTAGTTTAGCGTCATACCTCTCGTAATACCTATGTTTGATTGTCGTCGCATTGTGTATCTTAATATGTCATCTTAGCCTTTTAATCCTTGAATTGTCAGTATATTATATGTTTTCCATGTACACAAGAAGGCAGTTTGAAATTTTGAAACTAATATGACTTGCACCTATAGCAGCAACAGAGCCAGACAATTTAGTTGTAACATAGTCAGCATAGTTTTCCTTACATTATAGAGAATTTGACATTTCTTGTCTGTAAAAGGGTTAACTTATTAACCACTTCATCATATCATATTCAAAGCAGCCATACTCATTACAATAGACTTGATTATCTTAAGATATTAATTTCACTGAAAATTCTTGCTAGGTATTAATTCATTTTAAAATATTTCATCCATGTAGTAAAAGTAGGGTGGCCAATCTATTACGGGTGAAATGGTGAATACATTCTTGAAAGCCTAATACCGTTCTCTGTTGTATAAGAACCAACATGCAGAGCATTTGATTTTCACAATTGTAATACAGAGGGTGGGCAGAGGAGGGGTGTAGGGACACACTCAGATTTGAGTTATAGATATATCCAACATATAATTGCATGTTATGTTCTAGATCTCTTAACATGGTACATACATAAGTATTAAAACTATGAAATTATAAGAAACCCATTTCCAGCTGTAGATACAGTCAACTGGGCACTTATGAGAATCCCAGACTCTGACCAAAATGCCCTTACCTCGCACCGTGTAACGTCCAGGATTAGCAAGGAACAAAATCAAAATCTTTCAAATATTACTCAAATTCAACATATTGTGTTTACAAATCACAAACACTTCCTGGGCAAGTCGTGTGGAGCAAACCCTGGGAGTAGTATATCTATCTATATATCTATCTATATATCTATATATCTATATATCTATATATCTATATATCTATATATCTATATATCTATATATCTATCTATATATCTATATATCTATATATCTATATATCTATATATCTATATATCTATATATCTATCTATCTATCTATCTATCTATCTATCTATCTATCTATCTATCTATCTATCTATCTATCTATCTATCTATCTATCTATCTATCTATCTATCTATCTATCTATCTATCTATCTATCTATCTATCTATCTATCTATCTATCTATCTGGCTAGCTAGCTAGCTATCTATCTATCTATCTATCTATCTATCTATCTATCTATCTATCTATCTATCTATCTATCTATCTATCTATCTATCTATCTATCTATCTATCTATCTATCTATCTATCTATCTATCTATCTATCTATCTATCTATCTATCTATCTATCTATATATCTATCTATCTATCTATCTATCTATCTATCTATATATATATATATCTATCTATCTATCTATCTATCTATCTATCTATCTATCTATCTATCTATCTATCTATCTATCTATCTATCTATCTATATATCTATCTATCTATCTATCTATCTATCTATCTATCTATCTATCTATCTATCTATCTATCTATCTATCTATCTATCTATCTATCTATCTATCTATCTATCTATCTATCTATCTATCTATCTAGCTAGCTAGCTAGCTAGCTAGCTAGCTAGCTAGCTAGCTATCTATCTATCTATCTATCTATCTATCTATCTATCTATCTATCTATCTATCTATCTATCTATCTATCTATCTATCTATCTATCTATCTATCTATCTATCTATCTATCTATCTATCTATCTATCTATCTATCTATCTATCTATCTATCTATCTATCTATCTGTCTGTCTGTCTTTACATTGAAAAAAACGCATTGGCACAGGAATTTAATTACAAATTTCTTTACCTAAATTTGTCCTATCGAGACCAAGTTTAGATTTACTTAGAGTGGTCCCCCCTTGAGATTAGTTGGGGTAAAATGAACTTATCAGTAGGTCGCTTTAACAGGTAAAGGCTGGGATTGATCCTACATTATAGAGAAATCACACACACACGAATGCACCACGTACGCACGCACGCACGCACGCACGCACACATCTGAACGAATGCACGAATGCATGCAATAACACATGCCCACAGTAATACATGCACGAATGCACGCAATAATGCATGCATGAACGCATGCACGAACGAACGCACGAATGCATGCACGCACACACCCACGCACTAATGTACTCACGAATTAATGCACCCACACCCACATACACACACGCACACATACACCCACGCAAGTATAGATGCACACACGTGCGGATGTACGAGCACACACCCACACACATACACACATACGAACAAACGCCCGGACGCACGAACGAACGCACGCACGCACGAACGAACGAACGAACGCACGCACGCACGCACGCACGCACGCACGCACGCACGCACGCACGCACGCACGCACGCACGCACGCACGCACACACGTACGCACACACGTACGCACACATACTTTTGCAGACACAAAATTAAAAGATGTCCTACGGATATGATTTCATGTTGCCCCACCATTGATTTTGGTTGGGATTAGATTTATTTAAGAATAGGTAGGGAGGGATGAAACCTTGTCATTGTTATCAGGAACTATAAGGTCTAACTTTGATCTTACTAGCAAATCTTTCAGGTTTGGATTTCTATTGTAAGCTATTACTGGTCGTGCTTTGATCGGTTCCTTTAATTTAGATTGCAACTGTGAATATTCGTCTTTCATGGTTTTTGCTAATTCAACATTACGTCTATTGTATATGAGTTGAAATGGGATAATTTTGTTCTTTTGTGATATTCCCGAATCTACATTTATTCCAAATGGTGCTTTTGTTTGGAGTGTTCTAATCCAATGGCCTTCTCGGATTTTGCGAAACGAACTCGTTTCTTCCTCACTATCGAAGGTCGGAATCTGTTCTATTGGCATGATTTCAAAATGATGTTCAACTGAATGATCAGGAAGTTGGAAATGTTGAGCAATTGGCGTATCTGCTGAGGTGTTAATATCAGAAACGTGGCGTCTAGCACGCACTCTAAATGCATTTTTGGTTTCACCAACATACTGTTTCTGGCAAAGGGCACAATTGATCAAATAAACTACATTCTCAGAATCACAATGCATATTAGTTCGGATATGATATTCATTTTTAGTTTGAAAGCTCAGGAATGTTTGTTGGTTTACAATATAGTTGTTTACTTTGCATCTATTTTTGTCGCATTTAGAAACTGATCCATCGCACATGATTGGTTTATTGTGTTTAATTTGGACAGGCTCAAACTCGGGTCCGCTATGAGGTTTTAGATTTTCAAGCTCATTGATGGTGTCTGCTTTAATTTTTCGAAGAAAACGGGCTGAATAGCCTCGTGCTTTCAAAGCATCAAACAGAGTAGAGCATGCACTATTCAGATTTTGCCTGTTGCTAGAGTTTCGAAAAAATCTTATGATTTGCGATTTGATCAAACCTTTAAATGTGTGTGGAGGATGAAATGATTTTTTGTGAAGCAGCTGATGTGAGTCTGTTGGCTTAAAGAATACTTTATATTCTAATTTTCCAGAGGAATCAAATTGAGGACCCTTATAGATCGTGACATCTAAAAAGTCAACAGATGTTCCACTAATAGTAGCTTTTAGCTTGATATTTGAATCTTGGTTATTTAAAATGCGAAAAAATTCCCAAAAGTCTTCTTCTGAATGTTGCCAAACTATGAAGATGTCATCTAGATATCTGAGGTAAAGAAGAGGCTTTTTGGTTGATTTGTTCAGTGCCTCCTCTTCCCACTCCGCAACATAAATCGTGGCAAAATTTGGGCTGAATCGTTTACCCATTGCGCATCCACAGATTTGAAGGTAATTTTCACCATTAAATTGGAAATCGTTTCCTTTAAGACTTAGCTCTAATAATTTTAGAATTTCCGTGTCTGGTCGATCTGGATCAGGAAATTTGACAAAAGAATTCTTAATAGCATTGACTCCAGCATCAATATCTATATTGGTATACATAGCATCTATGTCTAATGTGACTAAATATGCATCTTTCGGAACTGACAATTTGGATAGCTTTGAAAGAAAGTGTTCTGTGTTCTTGAGAAAGCTCTTGTGTCTATTAGCAATGGGCTTTAAATAGTAATCAATATATTCTGAAATGCCATAAGACTCACTGCCACAGTCTGAAATGATGGGTCGTCCAGGTGGTGTCAATGGATCTAACCAGGTGCTGATAGGTTTATGGATTTTAGGCAAGATATAAAATGTCCGATTTTGTGGATTATTCTCACCTAGCAGATACTTTAGCTGTTTCTTATCGATGTACTTATCTGTATGCAATGAATTAAGTATTTCAATGAAATTTTGTCGGTTTTGAGGCCAAATTAAATTATCAAGTTTTCTGTAATGCCTGGTGTTAGTTAACTGCCTTTCGGCCTCGCGGATGTAGTTTTCTCTAGACATAATCACAGTTGCTGAACCTTTATCGGCTGGTTTTATAATAATATTTTGATTTCTACGTAATTTGTTGATAGCCTGTCGTTCGAGAAATGAAAGGTTTTGCTTATTGTTTGTAATTGGCAATGATCTGGCTATACCAGCAACCGTTTTTATGGTTGCTTTAACATTGTCATCAACTAGCCTATCTGGAGGGTCCCAACCGGATTTTCCAGTGAATGGTTTTGACTCTCCATTTAAATTTCGAAAATGATGGGCTATTTTTACTGAATGACCAAAATTAGCTACTTCAATAAGACCTGTGTCTAAAAGCAAAACTAATCCTGTTTTTGGTTTTGGAGTTGGTATAAAAGTAAGACCACGATCGAGAATTGATTTTTCAGATGGTGAGAGATCATAGTCAGCTGCTAAATTGACAAGGTTTGTTCCTAATCCTATGTTAGGGGAGCTATTGCCTTGACCCACATTTAGTTTAAACTAAGTACCGTCAACCAATGGTTATAAATACAATTAGCTGTTTCTTTCGTCCAATGGATTCTATCCTTCTCAACATGAAAATTCGCATCAGAAATTTTGGGGATGACCTTATCAACGTGGCAGTTGGACCTTGCTGATTCGTTGATACGCTTGAGACAGTACCTTTGCCTGTCTGACAAGCTATCAGAGAAGTTAATCTCAGCAAAGTGCAACTCCGCATTAGGGAAGGTGTTTTTAAATTCACGAGCCATGAACCGTAAATGGCTTGAGGCTTTGGTTGGATGCTCATTTTTGGAGTTGATGCCAATATTCAAGATGATCTTCTCCGGGCTAGGGCCATCCTGGTGTCGCATAGCCATTGTTCTGAAATGTGATAACGCGGCACCAGGATAGCACTCAACCTGGATGTCAGGATGGACATCTAAATCAATTCGGGCCAGATTAGAGGACCCTAACATCGTCGTGTCGTG